>JAUZSX010289112.1:0-13957 GCA_034780655.1 Idiosepius hallami
AGACAAGAACCTAAGAGAGAGAGAGACGATAGCCAAGAACCCAAGAGAGAGAGAGAGGATAGCCAAGAACCGAAGAGAGAGGGAGAGGATAGCCAACAACCGAAGAGAGAGGGAGAGGATAGCCAACAACCGAAGAGAGAGTGAGAGGATAGCCAACAACCGAAGAGAGAGAGAGGATAGCCAACAACCGAAGAGAGAGAGAGAATAGCCAAGAACTGAAGAGAGAGAGAGAATAGCCAAGAACTGAAGAGAGAGAGAGAATAGCCAAGAACCGAAGAGAGAGTGAGAATAACCAAGAACCAGAGAGGGAAAGAGAGAGAGAGACAGAGAAAGTGAGAATAGCCACGAACCAGAGAGAGAGAGAGAGAGAGAAAGAGAGAGAGAGAGAAAGAGTAGTTGAGAACCGAAGAGAGACATAGAGTGAGAATAAACACTCGAGGAAAGTGAGAAAAAGCCAATCCTTAAAAAGAGAGAAAGACCTAGACGCAAAGAGAGAGAACTAAGTTTCGAAGAGAGAAAAAAAAAAAACGTGATAAGCAAAAAATAGTATGTCAAGACAAATCGATTAAGATAACCAGACAAATCTGATTGAAGATAGAAAGAATGATGAAGAACTAGAAAGAAAGGTAGAAAAAATAAACCTATAGGAAAAGAGAGTCAGAAATTCTTTTAGGACTGATTGCAAATGCCAAGAACCCCATTGATTTGTTGATATCCGTTGGGTAAAAACTTCCCACCCGTTGATCTTGAAAAGTTCAATTTTGAAGGAAGACAAAACTGCTTGTATGCCACCATTAGACTAACAGGGAAATTACTTAAAAGCAATTTTAATGCTATAAAGTGTTGACATTGTCTCTGCAATTGATTTTGTTGATTTTATATCATTTTCACGGCATATCAACCTATTTGCTTGTTTAGCATCGAAAATAACGTTTTTTTCAGAGATATATTTTCGTGATAAGCAGATTTTTGCAATAGTATTAAATAGATGTATCAATTTATACATGGATAGAATGCAGACTTCATTCCTTGCCCAAGGGATTTATACTAAATATTAATGGAGCAAAACCGCAGGCATTTCAACTGGCATGTTGATATTCTAAAGTTGAAGTACTTAACCACTTCTGAAAGAAGATGCTCCCCGCCCATCAGCAACTGAAACAAAGATATTGAGTGCTAATAGTTATATACATTGGTAGTTTGTTACCTAATTCGTATTAGGTATCCAAACATTTAACATGTGCACCCAATAGCTTTATGACTAATTTTTATTTTAATTTATGACCTACACTTAGGGCGGAACAACAAAAATAGGCAAACAGAATAGATATTATATCTATTTGGTCTAAAACAAACCCAAGTTAGGCACAAGGCCATTTTTACGTGTCCATTATAACCTTGGGCCTTTGTAATCATTGTTGATCTTACCCTAGATGAGTTACTCTCCTGGGTTAACGAGCCCCGTATGCCCGAGACAACTTAAGGTAAAGTCAATGGGTTTGACTAGGATTTGAACTCGCCTGAATAGAAATAGAGATATTTGAATTAAAACAACAGTGGTCAAAATTAGCACAAAACTGCTTCCGATTAATAGTAGGCTTTCGTAAGTCCTGCAAGCCCGGATACAGCCAGGCGATACATCAAGTTATTTCATTAGATTCTCGAAGGTTTACGTTAATCAGTTAGCAAATTAAACGTAGAGCGAATCCAGGGTTTAGGCATATATATGTGCGCGTGCACGAGTGTCGATGCACAATTCTGTCCATGTATCGAGTCCATCGTTTATCCCCTGTTTACAAAGTTGCTTGCATTTTCCGTGGTTTGAAAGGGTCAGTGTTTGGTGGTTACGTTGTGGGCGGTATTTACAAGAGGGTGTAGGCAGAGGACGGGAGTGTTATCACTACCATCTATCTGTCTATCTATCTATCTATCTATCAATATCTCTCTCATACACAGACGCTCAAGTCTTTTTCAAAACATTCATATGAATTTGAGAATATACATACTATAGTAAATGCATTTAAACCTGTTTTTTCAGTAGTCAGATGCATATATTATATTTACACGGTGAGCACCGACCCAAGTTTGGCACAAGGCCATTTTTACGTGCTCTTAACCAGGCTGTTTGCATTCGGTGTCACCTTTCACCTAGATGAGCTGATCTCCCAAGTTAACGAGCCCCATCTGTCTGAGGCTGCTGAAGTGAAAAATAATGGTTTTGACTGGGATTTGAACTTGCGCAATGCAATTCCAAAGCCCGAGCTTATACCAATGCTCCACAATTGCTGCCCATAGTCAGATGCATATATTTGTACATACACATATAGGCAAAAACGTTTGAGTGAGTGTAAATAAATAAAGTTAAGAGTTAAAGAAATAAACATAATGCAAAAAAAAAGAAAAGAAATAAAAGAAAAAGAATTTAAAAAAATTTAACATTCTTTATCAGAGATCTAAAAAAAAAAAAAAAATTTCCCTTCCTTTTATTTCACTCTCGCTGAGTTTGTCAGCTTAAAAAGGGAAGAATTGTGTTAATTTAAAACAGTTTCAATCGTAAACTGCTTAGAGCAATGTCTGTTTACGAAAAATATCGAATCAGAGAACAATAAGGTTAGCGACTCCCCGCCTAAAAGGTCAAGACATTTCTGTTTTTATCAGCCCAAGCACGAACAGACAGACACGAAAAACCCCGAAATATACCCTTAATAGTAATGCTTATAAACACATACGTCTATACGCACTTTACTCGCAAAAGACTGAAAATTAAACTTTAAAGAAACATACAGCCTGATTTTTTTGAATTTTAACTTAATGGATTAAAGAGGGTAGTAAATTGCATTGTTACAATGATTAAACTTAAGTATTAATAAACCTGAAATTTTCATCTATATGTTGCAGATATAGACGGTGGAATTCTGAAAAAGCACCTCGCAATGGTCGTGCGGTAGAAGCAGTGATTCTTCATTGAATTACTCTATGAAAAAAAATTGAACTGGTCAACATTGACTGGTGCCCGTTGTTAAAACATTATTTCAAATAAAACATTGTCTTCTTATTTAAAGGGTGCTGAGTGAACAAGAAAGTCAGCATGTGAAAAACTAATAGTGAAACTGTACAGCGTTTCGGTCATTTCAACAAAGAACAATTGTTTTTATTAAACACGTTTTCTTTGTCAGCGCATTGTTTGCATCATGCTACTTGCTGTATATCACACATTGCTAAACTGAAAAAGTGTATTAAAGCAAATTAACAAAGTAACTTAGTTTTCAACACCCGTGTATTGAAATTAAAGTATCAAGTATGTTTCAACTGAGCCACAGGACTTTATTTGTTACAACATCCCAGACTCCTCTGACCATCGCGCGAGATTACTTGAAAGGATAACCATAAGATAATATTAAAAGGAAGAAATCAATAATGGCTACAATTACTCCAAGGTCTCATTAACTGATCCAGGCCTTATGGTATCTGGCTATCGGCAAGGATAACTTAAACCAATCATGATAATATTTTCAAAATACAAACAATGAAATAAAGAATATCTATTTCTCTATAAAAGAGAAAATATTTGTAGGTGGAGGTTGTAAAAGTTTATATGAAACTACTCTGCCAATTTTAGATCTACACACTTGATAATTCATTAAAAAAAATTATGGTTGGTTTTAAGCGGGGAAAAAGGGCTTTCAAGTTTCGAACTAGAAAAAACACAAATTTAAATATACACAAAATCGAAAGAAAAGCCTTCAGACGTTAACTCTGGAGGGCAACTAATCTAGGTGAAATTCGCATAGCATAAGGATCCAAAACACATAAATTTACATATTATAATGGTTTCTTCATCATACTTGGAACACCGTTAAACGTTTTACGAACGTAATATATGGTTCAGCTTTCCTGTATAATAGGATTCTTTGACTACCTTAATAGCAAGTCCCCGGCGTTAAGGCAATATTTCTAGAAAGTTTTAATGATCCAGTGTTTATCAGTTTGAAAGAATAGATGTGCAAGGCATGATTGTTTCTAATGAATTCTTCCCCAAGTATTTAAAGGCAGTTAAGTCCGAAATCAAATTCTTTTGGTTAAAAATGTCAACAGTTTAGTACTGTGGATTAAAAAAAACTAATGTCCAATTCTTTTTAAAAAGTTGAATTTAATCTTAAATATCAAATTATAATGATAATTCGAGACGTGCAGCGCAAGCAAATATATAATTTAATGGAGATCGTATAAAAAAATCCCGAGACAAAGAAAAATCTTGATGCCTTGAGAAACTATAGCAAGAAAAATTACCATTTTTTTAATGCATGCAAATCCAAAAATTAAATAAAAAATAATCGTTTAAACGATACCAACCCTTTCCGAAAATAAAGCGATTTTTTACCATGAAGGCAAGGAGAAATGAATAATATTTAATAGCCAAATATTTAATATCGAATATGTTACAAACAGTGACGGCTTGACTTAAGGTGTGACAATGGTTTTATTGAAGAATATTCTTGCCTCAGACTAGACTAGTTTGGAATTTTACTACTTCTATTAATTCTGTAGTTATCAGTAATAACTATTGATTTAAGAGAAGAAATAAACTCGCAAAATATTCAAGTAAGAGTAGAGCTATGTCAAAATAGTATTTAATAAAAGCTTATTGCCACAGCCCTGGTCATGATCTTAGTTATTTAAAAAAGGTAGCTGTTTTTTAACGAAAACTAAAGGATTTAACGAAAATAATGTTAAAATACAAACTCAAAAGCATTTTAAAATAAGTTTTTATTGCAGTTTTAATACGTGAAAAGGATGATCGTCTACTTTAAATGAGTGTATTAAAAATAGATATAAAAAAACTAATCCATTAAACGAAGACAAGAAAAGGACAATGGGTTATTGAGAGGCGATTACCACCCAAAATACTAAGAATAGAGAAAAGTACCAATTTGTAACCCCCCTTGAGTAGTGAACAATTTAAGCAAGATGATATAACAAGGAAAAATCCAGTGGAAATTGGCCATCAACGACGGTAGCAAAAGTTAAGCAGGATATAGGTTAGGAATCAATCACCGGACATGTTCACATCTTCCTTACCTTTTCGAAACTATGAGATTGAAAGAGTACAAATATGGAACAATTTTCAAAAATTGATCTCAAGGCAACATACTACATCTTTAGTAACGATTGAGTAAAACTTGGTTGGTAAATATTTAACTTTAGCTCATTCCAAAGTAATTGTCTATCAGAGAAGGAAAAGCTACCAAAGTAAAGTGTGTATGTGTGATCGGCTTACTAATTTATTGAATGTTGAGCCGGCTCAACTATTGAACCAACACAAGTTCAATGTAACATTTCAAGGAAATATTAGATTCCTATGAATTTATATCTAATATCCATATATTCAATATATCCATATATAGAAATAGATCGAAGACAAAAGACAATGATTATTTTTTTTTTTCGGACTGTTCTCATTTTGTTAGATTTTGCTGTTTCTTCACGACTTTTCTGAAAACATTTCTGGCCGTCTTCAAATGGTTAACCATAGCCTCGGAGAAGAAGGCTGGGTCTCATAATATTATCCCCATTAATCACTGCCTTCCATAGTTGTCTATTGCTCAAACTTTTGACCGTGAAACTTTCTGACCGGCTTGGGTAAGAATTGAAACGGCTATCATCTAACAATGCTGGCCTGGAACCGTAGAGACTTAATGTTTCTATCTGCTGCGCTACAGGCCGGCAATATAATTATTGTAAAGCCTCATCCCAAAAAGAATTCCAAATAAAAAACAATAAATTGAAAATTCAACCCGAGAAAGAAATCAAAAATGTTGAGATTAGGGAGACATAGGAACAACAGCAATAAAATCAAGTCCGATATAACTTTAAAAAGAAAAAAAACACGAAAGACTCAAGGACTTCCGAAAATAACCAGAAACAGCTCCACGGGTATATATCCATTCTTGTTTTTAAGTAGATGTAGTTCCCAATGCGAATTGTATACATATTTATAAAATATGAGCAACTTTCAAATTCACATAGACTAGGGTACTGGGACGAGTTGTTTTGCTCAGAGGTCACTGTATTTTAAAACAAAAATTATGTATATACACAAGGTACAAAATGATCAAACACTTTAAGAGAAATTAATATTTCCATTAATTTTCTTCTAATTGCGATGTTTTATATGAGATTTTCCGAATAAAAAATTTCTGAAAGAGTAACTTTCCAGATTTGATAGAGAATAGTAAATTGATTCATGTGATATTATTTGAAGTCAATTCCACTGACTAAGGTTGGATATTTTTCTGGCTCATTAATAAGGTCAGACAATAGGACACTTTTCACACGATGCATTAAATAAAATTAAACCCACCTTAGGAGAACGGAGATTATCCCCTCAAAAATCAAGAACAAGTCATTTTATCCAGAATACACATTGGCCGCATAAAACTTACCCACTCTTATATATTCAAACAGGAACAACCACCAAAATGCCCATCATGTTAGAGGGCTTACACAATTGAACATATATCCTCATAGAATGTAAAACCTACACAACCGCAAAAAAAACACAATCTACAAACCAACAATATGAAAGACTTATTTAAAAACATCTGCACAGATGACATTCTCACATTCCTGAAAGAGATCAAACTATATCAAAAAAATATAATACAATATCCTACCAAAAAGCCTCTAACTAAATCAAAGACCCTCATCTTACAAAAAAAAAACAACAAAAAAAACTCAAATAAACAACCACTTACAAAAAATTAACTAAACTAAAAAGCTATAAACAATCCATATTAAACAAATAAAATCTGTTCACGGCATTAAATGACCCAATGAGAGTCGATATACTGGTAAAATAAACCAACCAACCAAAACACTATGCATACTACTGAGACACTACCGACAGCATGCCTTTCCCTTTCTCCTGTACTTCCATATCAGTCAAGCAAAAACTACAACAAAAATATCTCGTCTCTTCCTTCCTGATCAAACCTTACTGAACAGATAATAATCATTTACTTCATAGAGGTCAAGCTAACCAGCCACTCCCCTGCCTAGCGGAGATTTTGAGCTACCATGAGGGACTCAAATATCTAGCGGATTTGAATAAATTTTTTGACAGATTAATTTTTGTATTTCTTATTTATTTTCCTAACAAGATATTCATGTGCTCATGTTAGAGATAATTCAAGTTCCGTTTTGAAAGATTTCTTGATTCCCCACTTACATATATGATCTCAAAATATTACTACGCATAATTTCGCGTAGTGTTAATAATTGGGTTGAAAATAGAATAATTATAGATCAAATCTAACTTAACAGTATTATCATTCGAGAAAAAAAAAGATTGAATTAATAACAAGGTAAGAAATGTTTTATTTTGACCCTAATCAAAAGATCAAATCGGATTGTATTCAGTTTCATGAATTGGATTAAAGAAATATTGAAATTTTACCTGGCGTATTTTTTTCTTTTTAAGATTATTTTTAACGAAAAAAGATCTTTCTTTTCAAGGTTGTAATTGATAAGAAATTGACGTGCAAGAATATTTTTGTGTAAAAGACCATAGAAAGAAAAGGAGAAAAAAAAGAAGTTGGAATCAGCTAATACACCTGCAAAGCACTTCAACTAGCATTGATTTGGAATGTTTATCGATAGTCGTGTTAGACGATGCCGAAATTATAATTCTTGGAGAGTTCAGATTTAATTTTTTTTCCTATCTGATCAATAAATATCATTATTTCAAGGCGTTTTGTACAAAAACACCGATGGCAAAGTGATATAAAGCATCTGTTAACGGATTACAAACTAGAAGAGACCAGTAATGTTGATACAGAGGACCTTTCAAAAGTAATGGCTCCCATTTTTGTATATTGTGTATCTGTCAGCATATTCAACTTTTCAGGCTTAGTCGGTTCAATAACTGAACACACATAATTCAGTAGCGAGTCTCTTGGGAATTTGAACTTCATAAGCAATCCCAACCCGCATTTATAGATGTTTGTCCAACAAAAGACTAAGGGTGCATCTAACCACTAATTTAACAGGGACTAGACACTAACTTAAGTATTTCCCACACCGGTTTCAGATACGGTCCCTAGTGTTTACCCAGTGGTTTAACAGAGATCAGACTCTAACCTGAGTATTTTCACCCCGGCGTAAGATACGGTACCTAGTGTTTTCTGTCCTCTCTCTCTCTCTCATGTAAATATATATATTTACTGAATCAATAATATTGCTTTGCTTGTTGCTTGTCACTGGTTAAAGGCCGAATGCAAAAAGAGTGTGTTGCACGTGTCGTACAAGTTTACATCACATCAATTATCTGCAACCAACCATCACATTTCGAAGATTGGCCTACTTTCGTTAGGAAGTGGCAGTCAATTTGTATTGAATAATTTGAGAATTAATCGAATGCTAGATCTCGGAAGTTTTCCCCTGTAAAATGATAATCCGATAAATAAATTTATTATAAACTCATTATGGATTATTGTATCTTTACTCGTCTAGGGCTATATTCAATAAGATGGCTTCACCATTTCCAAGTAATTTTATAAAATCTATATGTGAAAAAAAAGGGAAAAAAGGACAATCTTATATCTATTTTATTTTTGAATAAAATAAAAAAATAATTGAATTAAATATACTACAATATTTTTTTAACAAAAACGCAAATCAAAATACATATTTCCAAAGCAATAACAAATTAATCTAGAACGAAAAATAACCACTTTTTTTCTTCCAGATTTTTCGTTGCTACAAAAATTTTTCTTCAAAATAATTAATATTTCCCGCATATTGCATATTGAAAGCAGTAAAATAACTCGAAAAAATTGAATGCGTTAACCAGAATTGCCAGTATAACCAGAATAATTTTACAAAAAAAAAAAAAATTGAAAAATTGTGTACTCGAAAATTTGTTTCCAACACGAAACTGAAACATTTTATCTTTGAGTTTTTATATGAAAAAAAAAGCTAAGTTTCCGTATTTAAATATTAATAAAAAAGAATCAAAGTGTTAAGGAAGTGTTTTTAAATACGACCCCACCCACATTAGATGCCATTTTTTTATTGCATTTGTTGTGTAGCAATTTAATGAGGAAATGTCACAATTTCATTTTAAATGTTCTCAAATACCAAGTAATTAGTTAAAAGATAGATAAAATGAATGTCCAATTGATTTTTTTCGATTCTTAACATAAATGTCTTCAATCGTTTGGAACCTAAGAGGCCGATATTTCGGTCCTGACAGCAAAAGGCTAAAAAGGACACACAAAGTTTTTGGCTTTAATATGTTCCTCTAATATTAGGGCTCTGGATGACTACTTGATAATTTTGATAAGTTGGTTTAAAGTATTTGCTGTAGATTTTGAACGTCTTACTTTCGAATTTCTGTGGCTTAATTGCTTGAAATGTTGCATATATATCTATCGTTAACAGGTTTGTTTGAAACAAATCTTTCAACTTAAGAGAAATAATGTCTGAACTTTTCAATCATACTTTTGTAAATACATTAAATATCAGTTGATAAGCCTAGACAGAATCAATGTCCCTTGGTGTCTAAGTTTCTCGGTTGTGCGACCATCAAATTAATTTTTTTGTCTGATGATCGTTCGATTACCAAACTCACAGTAATGTAAGATTGTTGACTGTGTCTACGTTTATCAGCAACCCAGTATTTCACTGACAGTAAGCCCCATATCTATAAATATAATCAAATTATTCTCTCAATATTTATATATGTTTATATTTACAGTTAGAGTGCTCGATATCGATGACAAAGCGTGTATAATAAATTGATCAGAGGCCGCCAATTTAAGGTTTGGTTTTATTCAATAATATATATATATATATATATATATATATATATATAAATATAATATTTATTAGAATTTCAGTTGCTGTACACAAAATATATGAAGATGCGTGCCAGTCGCTATTATGAAACCAGAGTGCAAGTAGAAAAGCATCAATGCAGCTTGTTAAAAATTACACAAAAATAAAATTTGAATGAAGAATAAAAAATATCAAATATCAAATCTAATGTACTATTAAAACTGTAATCGTCACGTTCTACACCCGGTTGTGAATTTAGGCGCTTGCACGTGGCTAGATCAAGTAAAGACTATATTTCCAGAAGAAAATATGAAATTGAATTGTGAACACTGGCATTTATAAATGATCACCCATCGTAATACTGGCGAGGCTCGACGTTGTTTAACTTCGGTGATCTAACGGGAACTGACCTCTCCAATGTCGTATAAATCATCCAATTACCGTATAAATCATCTCAGCATTTTGGAAGTGGTCATTCTTGCTAGAGATCCTTTTTAAACATTGAGAAGATAAGAAGAACCCCTTTTTAATTAAAAATAAAGAATTAAGAATATAACGAAGAATCGTTTTTGAAAAAAGAAAATTGGCAATTTCCCGGCGCCGGGCAAAGCCGGGCAATACTTTTAGTATAGCCTATGACACAATGAGCCTTTGTTGCTACCAAATACGCTGTTTAACATTTTTAAGTAGTTTTAAAACACATAAAAATATACAATCTATTTTCAGAGACCACACCCTAAACATATCTGAAAAAACAATGTGACGTGAGAAACACTTC
Organism: Idiosepius hallami; assembly: GCA_034780655.1. Classification (NCBI taxonomy): domain Eukaryota; kingdom Metazoa; phylum Mollusca; class Cephalopoda; family Idiosepiidae; genus Idiosepius; species Idiosepius hallami. The sequence continues at coordinate 10,616 of JAUZSX010289112.1, forward strand.
AACCACGAACTGAGGAATTGAATTAAGGAATTGTTCAGTGGACTTATCTTTTATATTAGTGTTGTTAAAACAAGATCTTATTGTCTAATTACAACACGTTCAGATTTCCTTAACTAAAAGTATTATGAATGTACAATCATTATGTAAAAGATATTTATAGATAATTTTTCATGCGACCAAAACAATGCTTAGTTTTCCCTGTTTAAAAAAAAGAAAATTATCTTCACACGATAAGTGTTACCAACTTGCATACGCCACTCCTAATCGGACGGTTCTGGCAAACTCATTTATAAAAGACATCGTAATTTGGCAAGACTAAAAATGCGTACATAGTATATGCCATCTGTCTTTTGAAAAAAGTTTTAAGTTATCAAGTCTTATTTAGATAATCTTTTTCTTGCAAAATATAAAATTTCAAAAAATAATTTAAAAACTAAAATGAGCATTTGAATATTCACATAAGTTCATGTAAAGAATTACGCACTATACAAAGCGAGAACAATTACGCATGCACACACACATACATGCATACAAATGTTTCCTCTTTTCGCCATGACTGTTTTTAATAAATACCAACGATGTTTCTCTTGAAATGTTGTTCGAAAGGGTCTAGAGATTTAATTAGCTTTTTTTTAAAAACTTGATATAAGATATATGTTGAAAAAATTGCAAAGAGACTTGGAAACAGCATGTAAGGAAGTTTGAGCTTGTCCTCTTTAGGTGAACATTACACCAACATCGTCTTCGACGGGATGCTGGGTAAATAATTTATATAAAACCTTTGGCAGAAGATGTTGAAGGAAGCACTACTAGATTAGTGCTCATGAACCAGTTAGGAGAGTGTTGCTAAGCTGGCAATTTGCTCAATCGCATGGTATGGAATGTGTTGCCATATTTGTACCAACACAAGCGTCTTAAGAATAAGATTTAAAAAGCAATTCTTTCAATTAGAACTGTATAAAACAAGAGACATGCAGGTCAATCCCAAAGCTTTTATTTACAGCAGCAATATTGGCGCCAGATTACGTGGTTTTGTTCTGCGTCATGATAATACTTTATAGCATATTTACATCAATGTAATATGTGACTATGAAAAGCGAAATATGTCAACATATGACGTGAATGGACATAGACATATGTATGAGAAACATTCTAGCCGTGTGCAAGAATGAGCGTCTCCGTTGACGTGTGTCGGCCTCGGCACGCACGTCCCCCGAAAACGTGTGTCCCCTGTCGACACGCGCGTCCTCCGTCGACGTATGTCCGCCTCGGCACGCGCTTTTGTCTTTATAAAAGGGATGATCATACGTGCATGTGTTTCTTTAGACATGTGTAGCCTATCTCATGTGATGCTGAAGACGTATTTACGCAAGCATGTGTAATTCTGTAAATGCGTGTAGGCCTTCATATGCCTTCGTAGATACGAGTATGTTTTTCAGAGTTAAAGCGTATCCACGAGAAATGTGCACTAAGGAAAGCCTGACATGTATATATCTATCTGTGTCTACCAATGAATACTCGTATCTATTAATTAGATTGGCAAACGCCAGATCGAGAGACCATAACTGTTATTCTTTTTCTAGCAATTTTATCTTAGACACGATGTAAAATATTTGCAGTAAAAGAACGATATTTTTAAACTACAGTAATTTGCATTTTATTTATTTTTGTTATTCCAGCAGTAAAAAGGGTGGTATTGCTCAAATCTAATTATATTATACTAATTAATTTCTTTGAACACCCAGAACTTTTATTTACATAATCAATGGCATGGTTCTTCCCCATAACACTGCCCTCTTAGCTGTCCTTCCACTATGAATTTACATAGATGTTGGGGCCTTCACTCCCCAAAGGGTTGCAGGCACTTGATCTATAAAAGTGTATGTATGTAGTATTATTAGACGTTAGTAAAAGCTCTGTTTACATAAGAGTAGGTTCGATACAGTTCTGCGAATCCCAGAAAGTAGGCGTTATCAGTTACATTTAAGGTAAAAAAAAAGAGTTCAACTTCTACGCAAATAAAGTTGATTAACTAAATTCCGTCTGTGTTGTTGAGCTACTTTAGTTGCAGACCGAAAAAACTACCCAACAGCAACACAGAGATGGAAAAAGAATAAAACGACCCCAATAAAAAGAACTTAGGGTTTAAAAAGCTCGTAACAAAGTAATATCTAATCAGGGTGATCTAAGAAGACAACCAAACGAAGCAACTCCGAATGGTCGAATGAGAGAGAGAGAGAGTGTGTGTGTGTGTGTGTAACCATGAATGAATTAGAGAGAGTGTGTGTAACCATGAATGAATTAGAGAGAGTGTGTGTAACCATGAAAGCATGAGAGAGAGTGTGTGTGTAGCCATGAAAGCATGAGAGAGAGTGTGTGTGTAGCCATGAAAGCATGAGAGAGAGAGAGAGAAAGAGAGAGAGAGTGTGTGTGTGTGTGTGTGTGCGCGCGTTAGTGTGTGTGCGTGCGTGTGTGTGTCCACGCGTAACTATGAATGCATTTGAGCGTGTGTCTATGTGCAGCCATGAATGCATTTAAGAGAGCGAGAGGGGTGAGAGTAAGTGAGTGAGCTAGTGTTCGAGTGAGTGAGTGAGTGTGTGTGTGCGTAACTATAAATGCATTTGAGAGAGAGAGTGTGTGTGTGTGCGCGTAACCATCAATGCATTTATAAGAAAATGTATGTGTGTGTGTGTAACTATGAAATGCATTTAAGAGTGTGTATGTAACTGCGTGCCCTTGAAAGAGTATGTATGAAACTATGTATGCGCTTGGAAGAGTGTGTTTGAAACGTTGACTATTCCTGATAGAGTATGCTAGGGAGTATGACCAGTTATCTTTACGAGTGGAAGTGTGCGTAACTAGGTATGCATAAAAAAGAGTGTGTGTGTATGTGTTTTTGTGTGTAAATGTGCTTGAGAAAGTGGATGGAAATACATATGTTGGTGAGAAGGGTGTGTTTGTGTGCAAGAACAGGTAACTTTGACCGTCTAATAGTTAGTGAGTGAGTGATATCTATAAAATAAATGATAGCCACCAGATTGGGTGTGTGTGGATGTGTGTGTAAACTTAAAAGAAAGTGTGTGTGTGGATGTGTATGTAAACAAAAAATAGTGTATGTGGATGGGTGTGTAAACTGAAAAGTGTGTGTGGATGTGTGTGTGTAAACCGAAAAAAGTGTGCGTGTGTGTGTATGTGTGTAAAGCGAGTGTGTGTGTGTGTGTGTGTGTGTAAAGCGAGTGTGTGTGTGTGTGTGTGTGTGTAAAGCGAGTGTGTGTGTAAAGTGAGTGTGTGTGTGTGTGTAAAGCGAGTGTGTGTGTAAAGCGAGTGTGTGTGTAAAGCGAG
>JAUZSX010289123.1:0-14418 GCA_034780655.1 Idiosepius hallami
GTTTGGCACAAGGCCATTTTTATGTGCTCTTACCCGGGCTTTTTATATTCGGTGTTACCCTTCACCTAGATGAGCTGATCTCCCGAGTTAACGAACCCCATCTGCCCAAGGCAGCTAAAGTGAATGCAATGGTTTTGACAGGGATTTGAACTCGCGTAACACGATTTCATAGCCCGAGATTTTACCAATGCTCCACCGTCGCTGCCCTAAAGCGTTTTAAGATATATTGCATTGATATGACTGCACTGTTGAACTTACAAGTATAGTTTTTAAGCTATATTATATATACTTGGTGAGCAGCAGCACCAACCAAGTTTGGCACAAGGCCATTTTTAAGGCTTTGAATGGGATTTGAACTTGCATACTACGATTCCAGAGCCCAAGCCTTTACCAAGGCTCCAACTTCGCTTAGTTTCAAAGCTATGTGTCTAACATCAAAATATTTGTATGAAACTAAGTTTTTCACTGTTTCAGCCAAGTGGTTAGTTGGTTGATTTACGACATATCGACTGTTTTAATTTACTCAACCTAGTTTAATTGTTTTACAGTTTTTGCTTGTTTGTGTTTAAATAATACAATACCTTAACTTATAGTTCTTAATAGTCGATTGAATTTATTTATTCATTTATCTATCAGTAAACTTGTGTGAACAAACTTTCAAGGCATCGGTAAAAACTCGCTGATGCAAAGGGAGGCTATTCATTAAAAATTTCATCAAAGAGAGATAACTTATTTTGAAAAAAAATTAAATCTAATTTGTTCTATTGAGAATTCACTGTTTCACTTTGTTATCAGAAACGATTAAGTTAATTTTCTTTCATTATTTCTATTACATGTGAGTGTTTCGTGCAATACCTTGGTTTGAAATTATGTTTATAATTAGATCATACGTCTTTTACAGATGCTTCAAATTCATATTTTTAATGTGGACTGTTTTATGTTAGTTTAACCAGATTAAAAAACATTGATTGGGTTTCATTTAAAGTGAGTAATTTTAAAATTAAATGGGAATCTTCAAATTAAAACATGAAAAGTGCAATGAAATAAGAAATAATATAAATTTCCCCTAAAAGAAATAAGTGCTTCAAACTTTGAATTTATTGATATATCTATAGTTTTATAAATTTATTTTTGGACATAAAATCAATTTTTTATATTTTAAGAATTATTGTATTTTATGATTTATTATTTTTGAATTATTAATAAGAAGCTGTGATTTGTGTCCTGTTAATGTGTTGCCTTGCGCTTTTTAAAAAAAAATATTCTACACTTTTTTTTAATAGATTATCTTTACTTGGGTCAAGAATAACTTTAGTGTTTCTTCAAAACTTAGTAATTGATTTATCCCAACATTCCCTCAGGCTATGGGTTAAATAGTGCATATTGTATTGTTAAAAAAACTATGCGTGGATAAAAAAGATATTTATCAAAAAAAATGATTGTTCACCGTATTAAATGACCAAAAATGGTTGATATGCGGTAAAACGAAATTGGAATAGATTAATTTGTAATCTTAGTTAAACCATCAAGTTCATCTTCAGTTTAGATTTTTTTTTTTTTAAATAAATATATTTAAAGGATTTAAAGATCTTGTAATCATTATTAGAGGCCCAAGTAAAGATAATATTTTTGAAATGTAACCAACAAAAAAAAAATTGTGATAGATATAGTTAGATAAGTAAATATCATACTTGATATAGCCTTTAAAATCTTTTTGAATTTTTTTTTATTTATTCCAATTCATATGAATTTACAATACTACATTATTCACATAGTTCTAGTTAGTATTTGGCCTGAGTAAAGATAATCTATTTAAAAAGTATACAATTTATATAATAATTTTATGAGTAATGTCCTTTATTTTTTTTATCAGGCTGGTTTGATGTTGAGGACAAACACAATCTTAATGTCTATGTATCAAACCTTCCATTAGACATCACTGATGAGGAATTTATTGATTTAATGAAGAAATGTGGACTTATCATGTTTGATCCTAAGAAAAGAACTCCGAAACTAAAGTTATACAAAGATGAACATGGACAACCAAAAGGAGATGGTTTGTGCTGTTATATTAAGGTAAGCAGAGTTTAAGAAGTCTTTATTTGATTAAATTAATATTAGGACGGTCGACGTGGCCTAATGGATAGGCTATCGGACTTTGAAACCATAATACATAGGCTTGAATCCAAGTTGTTCTGTCTACGCTTGCATGTCGACTAATTCCCTTGGGAAAGATATGAATCCCCACTTTCCCCCCATTAAATTAATTAAATAGTGTACCTTGTGTGATTAAAAAACTATGTATGTATAAAGATAACGTTTATCAAAGTAATTGTTCTCGACATTAAAATGACCTAAAAAGGTTGATATGCCATTAAACACAAAACAAATGAAAATAAATTATTATTTCAAAAGACTTTTTGCTAGCTTTATTTGTGTGTTGAGTAATAGGATAGTCTAATTATTACTTTAAGAGGAATAATTAACTAATCAAAAAGTTTAAATAATTAAATTGGTATTTATATGTTTTATGGTTTTGTGTCAGTGTTCTACATTTTCCCCTGTCTTGATCAGGATATTATATTTGTAAAGAATACAAATTTGGCACAAGACGTTAACATGGGAGATAATTCTGTATATAATGTTACTGAATTATCTCCAATTTTAAGACTTATACGCTTTGCATTGATTGTCAATGTGTTTAGTTTGATTATAACTAATTGTATATTTGTTAGTGTTATATAAAATAAATGTAGACGTACTACACCATTGAATGAATTTTTTCCTCACTTTTGCATCTGCAACTCCTAAGAAAAAAAATTGAATATTACAATCATCTCTCTGTCGGTCTGCCTTAAGGCTTCCAAATTATCAAAAGACATTGTTGCATATAAACCAAGGATAGAACTTCAGAGAATTTTTTAATCCCATTAATAATACTAATGAATTATATTAGGTATACCAATTAATTATGAATTGATATTATAAATATCAATGTAGATTTTACTTAATGATTTTCAAAATCTTTTTCTCACCTTTTTATTTTTCAGTCAGAATCTGTAAGTCTAGCCCTACAGATTTTGGATGGTTATGATGTACGAGGCAAGAAGATTAAAGTTGAATTGGCCAAATTTCAAATGAAAGGAGATTTTGATCCTTCAAAGAAAAAGAGAAAACTCTCCAACAAAGAAAAGAAAAAAATAAAAGAAAAGCAAGAAAAGTAAGATATTTATTTTTATTATTAAAAATATCTTTGAAAATATACAAAAGAGTTAAAAGAAAATTATTGTATAAGCTATGCAGTCATTAATGGTTTACCTCAAATTTACAAGTGCATCCTGGGAAATTTTTTCTATACTGTTTGAATGTAAAAAGTATGAAAAGACAGCATTTTTATTTTATTACCATTTCACTGTTTTATGTGAATTCATGTCATAAATAAACAACAGCATATTTACTCAATCTCATGAAACAAAATCTTAGTATTGGTTACAATTTCTTCATAAATTGTATTCATTAATACTAATTTAAAATATATTTTAATCTTGTATTTCCTCATAATAAAAACATTTCTTTTTAAATTTGCATAAGTTATGCATAATGGTTTTAATGTCAAATTCGGAAATACTGGCATCTCTTAGCATTAACAGATAAGCCCAAGAAAAATCGTACATAGATAATGTTGGGGTGGCACCCCTACAGATTCTGATGATGGGCTATTTCTGATGTCACTTCTGGCTTTCCAGCTGAACCTGAGACTCAGAGAGAGACAGCTGTAACATTTCCTTGTCCTTCAGTTGTGGGGAGTTGCCACTCAACTAACATATATTTCTGGATTTCTGGTCATTAAATTGTTCATTTCACTCTTTCAGAGACTTCTCTTTAATTCTTGCAACATTTATAATTAGGGCTGTGACAATATTCTTTTTAAAATATGCTTTATATTCTTCACGGATATGCTTAAGAATATGCTTTTTTCTAGGGAATATTGTTTTTAAAAAAGAAGGCTTTTATTTCTCGGGAATATTCATTTTTAAAAGAATATATTTTCTGTTAAAAGCATATTCATTTTATTTTTCTCAGAATATGCTTTTAACAAAAAGCATTTTTAAAAAAGTTAAAAGCATATTCTTTTAAAAAAAGGAATATGATTTTTGTAAAAAGAATATTCTTTTTTGAAAAAAATATGCTTTTTGTTAAATGAATATTGTTTTTTAAAAAGAATATGCTTTTTGTTAAAAGAATATTCTGTGTGCAAAGAATATGCTTACATAAAAAGAATATTTTTGTCACAGCCCTATTTATAACATAACAGATAACTAAAACTACTACTTATTCTTATGAAAAATACAGTTTGATTCCATTTAACTTAAGATTGATTAATTTTCTTTTGGCTTTTTGTTTTTTAGATTATTTGACTGGCGTCCAGAACCTATGCTTGGTGCTCGCTTTAAAAGAGAGAAAACGGTTGTGTTACAAAATATGTTTGAACCAAAAGAATTTGATGTGAGTAAATGATTTTCTTTGCTTGATAATGAAATGAATTTAGTAGAGACAATCATTAGAAATTAATTTAGTAGAGACAATCATTAGAAATGAATTTAGTAAAGAAAAGCATCAAAAATGAGTTTAGTATAAAAAAGCATTAGCTACATTCTTATATAATAGACTTTCTTAATTACCCTAGTGGCAAGTCACTGGCATCCAGGAAAAGCTAGGCTATACTTCTAGTTATGAATAAAATGTCCCTTTATATATATAAAAAAAAATCAGGCTTGTTAACTCGTTAAAGGGAGAGTAGCTTATCTAGGTGAAGGGCAATACTGATTACAAAAGTTCAAAAAAGTTCCTTCAATTTGGTGTTTGAGCATTGGGCTAGGGACTCTTTTTTGGAAAAACAAGTTTGCTACAGAAACAGAAAAAAAAACAATATTGCTGTCTAATGCAACACTGGGCGTAACACATTAAAAAATATATATATGCATAAAAAAAAAAAATTATCATGCTTTTAAGAATTGTTTTTTAAACCTTTGGACCCTAAAAGGCTGATATATTGTCCCTGACAACATAAGGCAGAAGAAGACACACCAATATTTTGGCTTTCAAATGTTCATTTAATATAACATCGCTGAGAGACTAATTGGCAATTTTGATAAGTCGGGGTTCACAGGGTTGATACAAGTAAATATATTGTAGTAGAAATTCTGTCCAATTTAGTTTACTTTTTAAGAAAAGTAAAACTCTTTCTTTTTCTTTCTCTCTCTCTCTTTATCCCTTTTGAGCCCAAGGGACTGATATATTGGCCTTAGTAAAATAAAAAACAAAAATAGACACACTGACATTTCAATCATAATGTGTTTTTCTGATAGAACGGTTATGAGTGACTACTTGGTAATATTACTAAGTCAGGGTTCGAAGGTGGATGTTGAAATATTGTTGTGTGTATATCTTCTTTTGCCTTAAGTCGCCAAAGCCCATATATCGGTTCTTTAGGGTTTAAAGGGTTAACAGTGAAATCTTACACGTTTTGTTCAGAGCAAAAAATTTAAAAACATAATATATATATATATAAATAATAATGTTTTCTGAATTCCTTGTTAATACATTTGATAAATTGTTTATCTATCACACACTTAGGATGATGGCCTAATAAAATGCATGCTACTGTTCAGATAGACATAAAATAAATTTGTGTTTTTTTTTTCTTCGAAAGGAATGAGAATAAAATTCATGTCTGATTTTGATATTATATACAAAACAAACTCTATTTGAAATAACTTGTCTGCTCTTGTGTTTATTTGCCTTCTCTGATTTAGGTTCCAGTTCTGCCACAAGCCTACAAACTGACATCTTTCATGATGTTTTAATCCTTATGCAATCCTTAAACTATTATTTACTACTGACCTCTGCAAATTCTTTTTAATTTTCACTTTGAGGGAAGGGCTGTATGTGTGTGAGGCCCAAGCATTGCAACCCTTCTCTATACCATTCCAAAATTGTTTACTTGTAAAATACATTGCTTACGGCTGATAGTCTTGTTTAAAAATTGGACATGTGGCAAGAATCTTTAGCTTGTTCCAGATCCCTTCAAATTTTTCTCAAGGTTTAGGAAAGACCCTTAGGAATTTCTTACCTTTTTTTGTCTATTCTATTTCTTTTATTTTTTTGTCAACTTAGGCCATCTTTTTCATTGGACTGTTGTAACTCTGAATTTCAGTTTATATTAATGACAAATTTGTTGATTTTCTTGCGTTACAAAATGATAGAATTGAATTTCAGGAAAGAGAGGATGAGTAGAACCCTGTTTATTTTCTTGTGTTTCACAATTTTTTTTTAATTTTCATTTATTTTTTCATGTATCTGGAGAAAATTTAGTTTTGGAATTTTTACTTTTGACAAGATGGTTATAATTGTCATTGTTTATTTATTTTACCTATCTACCTATCTACCTACCTACCTACCTATCTATCTAACTATTAATCTATCTATCTATCTATCTATCTATCTTCCTATCCTCCTTTCACTGTGCACTCGTTGGGGCCCATGTATGCTTCACTTGTTAAGAATTAAACCAGCCATTGTCAAATAATTTTTATTTAGAAACCAAATGGTTATAACTTTTAAACTCTGCGTACAAAAAATAATTCAGAATGAACTGAGAAATTATGAACATTACCTATTTACAACAATGTATAATTTTAGTGACTTGGTTTTTATTTGATCAAATATTTTCTTAAATATCAGGTGAATAAATTTGCATGATATGGTTTGGAGTAAAGTCAAGTTTTGAAGAATCCATAAACAGTTTTATATCTATTATTAATAAAAACATTGAATTGGCAAATAGAAATAATTAGATATTAAATATCTTTATTATTTTAATAATATACAAAAGATAAGAAGTGATACCTATATTTACACCTACACACAAACATATATATATACACACACACACATATATATATAGATATATAGATATATAGATAGATATAGTGTATGAAAATAATAATAAAGAATAAAAAATAAAAAAACATGGGTTGAGAACAAAATTCAAAACCAATATATGTATTTGCATGTATGTATATATATATATTTTTATGTATGATAGAAATATAGGGAAGTAAATTCCGGTGATATGTTCTAGAAAATTATTTGAAAAAACAAAAAAACAAGAATTTATATTAGTGCCAACACATTTCAGATATTTTTCCTTCTTCAGGGCACATTTATTATTGTTATTATTATTTTGTCCATTAGCTCTTGTTAAGGACAAGGTATTTTCAATGTTAAATGAATTATTTTTAAAAAAGAAAATTTCATAGATAATATATATGTATATATATAATTGTATCTTTTTCTTCAGTTTTATTTTCTTTCATATTATTATCTTTATTTAGAATTCTATAATTTCATATTTTCCTTAACATTTAAATTTTAACTTAAGAAAGAGAAAATTATCATGTTTTTACATCATCTCACGTCTGTTTATAAAAACGCATTTTTTTGTAGTTTTTTGTATCTTTGAAATATTAATACATATATATCATATTTACTTGGTCAAGCACCCAATCAAGTTTGGCACAAGGCTATTTTTACGTGCTCTATATACCTGGAATTTTTTTAATTCAGTGTTATCTTCACTTAAAGGAGTTGCTCTCCCAAGTTAACGAGCCGAATCTGCCCGAGGCATCTAAAGTGAATGTAATGGTTTTGACTGGGATTTGAACTCGCGTAATATGATTCCAGAACCCAAACTTTTACCAATGCTCCCCGGTCGCTGCCCAAATTATATATATATATATATATATATATATATACTTTTATATTAATACTTAATACTTAATAGTTAATATTAATACTTTTTTATAATATGTTATATATATACATATATGTTAATACTTTTTAATAATAATCTAACTAAACCTTTTAATTTCCTGCTTAAGATTCGTTTATTTTTCAAGACTACCAAAGCTGGTCATTGTAGCCAAACACATCCCTTGCTATTTACAGTAATCTATAGTTTATGATATGTTATTTAAAAAACTTGGCCATTATGTTGTTTAGTTTGTAAATATCTAAATAGTTAGGCCACCCTGAAGTTATAAGTTGATGATGGTGTTTTCCCTTGCCCCTCCCCATCCTATGTTCCTGACTCTTGTTTGTTTTGGTCCCATTGTCAATCAATTAATGATAGTGAACAGCTGATAGAAGCAAGCCAACCAGATGGCCTGTTAGTATAATCATCTCCACTGTGTGTGTACTCAAAGAGTGGTTGAGAAGATCTCTTCAAATGCCCATTAAGCCTTTTTTTTTTTAAATCATTGTACAGTGTCCACAAGTGTGCTATAAAAGTTAGCAAAGTGAAAAAAAAAAAAAACCCAAGCCAGTGTGGAACAAACAGTTGGTACATTTAACTAAAAGAGATAAGTGTCTGATATACAAGGTTTGTTACTGATGTAATTCCACCTATTATTTAAATTTTTTTTTTTTTTTTTTTAAGTAGAAGAACCTCAAATACGGGAGTAGTTCCATTAAAATAGGCAACCTCTTGTGCTCCAGAATTTTTTTTTTTTTTTGCATATTCCCCAACATTCTCAAAGTATTTATGCTAGCTATGAGCGAGACAATCTATTTTCAGATTTGGTGCATGCTTTGTCACTTACATCTCTGTTACCACTCTGAAATCAATGAACCCATTCCCAAATGTGCTGGCATTAACTGCACCAGCCTTTCTAAACGTTCAACAGGCGCTGGTGAATGTTCATCTCTTCAAATTTTTTTTGCATGCGCACATCTCTGCTTCTGATGTATGTCCATCATGGGTTGCTTTCTTAGAGTCTTAATCCATCTCCATTTACAAGAGAAAAATGAAAATTTTATGTCACGAATGCATAAGTTTAGTCATCGTAATCCCTATACTATCCCCTCTGGTCCATTCAGGTGGAATTAAAAAGTATAGTAGGCTTTACTTTTGGAACAACTCTTGTAATTTTTCACACATATATACACGGGCAGCAAAGTTAGAGCATTGGTAAAAGCTCGTGCTCTGGAATCATAGTATGCGAGTTAAAATCCCAGTCAAAACATTTGCATTCACCTTAAAACTGGCCTTTTTCCAAACTTGGATGGTGCTGGTCACCAAGTAAATATAATTTATACACAGGTTTGGGGGAATTGGTTAAAAGCTTGGACTTTTATATCATACTGAGTTCAAATCCCAGTTAAATAATTACATTTACTTTTAATTGCTCCATGTAGATGGCCTCTTTAACTTAAGAAAGATAAACCAGGGTGATTCCCTAACCCATGTAATATACAGTTCATAAATCCTGGAAGAAAGTCTATATGAGAGAGGGAAAAACTTTGAATAAGAATGTCTACACTCTAATGGCTGTACTGGTAGGGCAGCCTGTAATAGAGTGCATAAATATGACCTTGTTTCAAATTGTATATCTGTGCTTGACTGAGTAAATAATTACACAGAATTTTGTTGGTTTCTTTTTTTCCTTCTATTCCTACAGATTTTTCATACTTAACTACAAAGAAAGTTCTGCCCTGGAAAATTCAGAACATTCACACCTTTTTTTTTTTTTGAAGAATCATAGAAAAATATTTGTTTTATTGTGAAGAATGATATCCATGTATGAAATTGAATTATAAAATAACACTTCAATTTCATTCTCTAATTCTTTTAATGAAAAGCATTACACATATTATGAATACTTTAAATTATTGTAAACGAATTGATTTGATTTGATGTTTAACGGTATATCAACTACTTTTGGGGTCATTTAATGCCAGAATTGTATTTTGTTTATATTTACTTGATTCTCTCAAGTTTCTATTATGAAAGTAGGTATGATTTGATTTGATTTGGGATTTAACGGCATATCAACCCCTTTTGGAGTCATTTAATGCAAGAAAGGTATTTTGTTTATATTTACTTGATTCTCTCAAGTTTCTATTATGAAAGTAGGTTTGATTTGATTTGATTTGGGATTTAACGGCATATCAACCCCTTTTGGAGTCATTTAATGCCAGAATGGTATTTTGTTTATATTTACTTGATTCTCTCAAGTTTCTATTATGAAAGTAGGTTTAAATGTTATTGGTTATTTTTTATTTTTTTTTGTGTTTAGTCAGTAGTTTTTTTCCAAAATTTAGCGCTAAAAGCAGGGCTGAGGTAGCATTGCTTTTAGCGCTAAATCTTCCTTCGAGGCAGTCGACGTGCCCTAGTGAATAGTAAATTGGACTTCCAAACCGTAGTACGCGGGTTAAATTCCAATGTGTTCCGTCCACAGTGACATGTCGACTAATACCTTTGGGAAAGGTATTATATCATATTTTCTTGGTGAGCACCAATCCATGTTTGGCACAGGGCCATTTTTATGTGCTCTCAACCGGGATTTTCATATTCGGTGTTACCCTTCATATAGATGAGCTGCTCTCCCGAGCTAAAGAACCCCATCTGCCCGGGGCTTCTAAAGTGAAAGTAATGTTTTTTACTGGGATTTGAACTCGTGTAATACGATTCCAGAGCTTGAGCTTTTACCAATGCTCCACCGTCGCTGCCCTTTGGGAAAGGTATGAATCCCCATCTTCCCTCCAGTTATGAACTAAATAGTTAATCATGTGTTATTAAAAAAACTATGTGTGTATAAAAAAAACTTTTATCATAAGTAACTGTTCTTGGCATGAAAATAACCTAAAAAGGTTGATATGCTGTTAAACACAGAACAAACAAATAAACAAATGAATATTTTTCTTTTTTATTATTATTGTTTTCGTCAGTGGTCGGGCAGTGACGGTGGAGCATTGGTAAAAAGCTCGGGTACTGGAATCGTATTACGCCAGGTCAAATCCCAGTCAAAACCATTACATTCACTTTAGCTGCCTCGGGCAGATGGGGCTCGTTAACTCGGGAGAGCAGCTCATATAGGTGAAGGGCATCACCGAAATAAAAAAAAAAAAGCTCAGGTATTTAGAGCACGTAAAAATAGCCTTTAGCCAAACTTGGTTCGATGCTCTACCAAGTAAATATAATATTAATTAAACTAATAAAAATCTGTCCAATCAAAGGGAAGATACGAATATTTAAATACCATATCTATTATGGGCAGCCACTGTGGAGCATTGGTAGAAGCTAGGGCTCTGAGATCGTATTACCCGAGGTCAAATCCCAGTCAAACCAATTACATTCACCTTTAGCTGCCTCGGGCAGATGGGGCTCGTTAACTCTGGAGAGCAGCTCATCAAGGTGAAGGGTAACACTGAATGTAAAAAGCTCGGTTAAGAGCAAGTAAAAATGGCCTTGTGCCAAACTTGATTTGGTGCTCTACCAAGTAAATATAATATTAATTAAACTAGAAAAAATCTGTCCAATCAAAGGGAAGATACGAATATTCAAATACCATATCTATTATGGATAGCCACTGTGGAGCATTGGTAGAAGCTTGGACTCTGCGATCGTATTACCCGAGGTCAAATCCCAGTCAAACCAATTACTTTCACCTTTAGCTGTCTCGGGCAGATGGGGCTCGTTAACTCTGGAGAGCAGCTCATCTAGTTAAAGGGTAACACTGAATGTAAAAAGTTCGGTTAAGAGCAAGTAAAAATGGCTTTTTGCCATACTTGATTTGGTGCTCTACCAAGTAAATATAATATTAATTAATAATAAAAATCTCTCCAATCAAAGGGAAGATACGTATATTCAAATATCATATCTATTATGATTTATTTTTTTAAATTCTTTAAATAGGCAGAATGACATATTTGAAATATCACTTCTTAAATCAAGGAAGTCATTATAGATTTGGTATTCAACTTCAATTATGTAATTATAGCTTTTGTTATGAGTTTTTTTCTTCACTTCTTCTTCCAAATCTTTTTTTTTCTTCTTTTTTTTTTCTTTTCTTTTTTTTTCGGTGTTTCGGTGTTTCTTCTTCTGTTCTAATCTTTCTTTTTTCTTCTTCTTCTATTTCTTCCTTTTCGTTTCCTTCTTCATTTTCTTTTTCTTCTTCTTTATTCTTCTTTTTCTTTATTCTTCTTCTTTTTTTTCTTCTTCTTTGTTTCTTCTTCTTCCTTTTCTTCATTTCCTTCTTCTGTTCCAATCCGTCTTTTCTCTTCTTCTTTTCTTTCTCATTCTTCTTCGTTTCCTTCTTCATTTTATTGTTCTCCTTTTCTTTATTCTTCTTCTTTTCATTCTCTTTCTTCTTCTTCTTCTTCTTCTTCTCATTCTTCTTCTTCTTCCTTTTCTTCATTTCCTTTTTCTGTTCCAATCCTTCTTTTCTCTTCTTCTTTTCTTTCTCTTTCTTCTTCTTCGTTTCCTTCTTCATTTTATTCTTCTCCTTTTCTTTATTATTCTTCTTTTCATTCTCTTTCTTCTTCTTCTTCTTCTTCTTCTTCTTCTTCTTCTTCTCATTCTTCTTCTTCTTCTTCCTTTTCTTCATTTCCTTCTTCTGTTCCAATCCTTCTTTTCTCTTCTTTTTTTATTCTTCTATTTCTTCCTTTTCTTCGTTTCCTTCTTCATTTTCTTTTTCTCCTCTTTATTCTTCTTCTTTTCTTTCATTTTCTTCTTCTTCCTTTCATTTATTTTTTTCTTCTTTTTCTTCATTTTCTTCTTTTTTTTTCATCCTTTTTTTTGTTTCGGTGTTTCTTCTTCTTCTCCAATCCTTCTTTTCTATTCTTCTTTTTTTTCTTCTATTTCTTTCTTTTCTTTGTTTCCTTCTTCATTTTCTTATTCTTCTTTTCTTCATTCTTCTTCTTTTCTTTCTATTTCTTTTTCTTCTCCTTCTTATTTCTTCTTCTTCTTCTTCTTCTTCTTCTTCTTCTTCTTTCTTTTCTTCATTTTCTTCTTCTGGCCCAATCCTTCTTTTCTCTTCTTCTTTTCTTCTTTTATTTCTTTGTTTCCTTCTTCATTTTTTCTTCTCCTCTCCTTTATTCTTCTATTTTTTCTCTTTCTTCACCTTCTTTTTCTTCCTTTACTTCCTTTTCTTTTTCTCTCCTTCCTCCCTTTTGTTCTTTATCCTCTTCCTCTCCCCCTTCTTTTCTACCACTTTTTTACCTTCCCCTTCTCTTTCGTTCCTCTTTTTCTTTTCTCCCGTTTCTCCCTCTTATTCTTCTTCCTTTCATTTTTTTCTTTTTACTTTTTCTTCTCATTATTTCTTTTTCTTTATTTCCCACTTCTTCTTTTTCCTCTTTTTCTTTCTTTTCTTCATTTCTTTCCTTTTTTACCTTTTCTTCTTCATATTTCCTTTTTTTCTTCTCTCCTGTTTCTACCTCTTATTCTCCCTTTCCTTCTTTTTTCTTCTTCTGTTACTTTTTCCTAGTTTCTTTTTTTTTTCTTCTTCTCCCTCTTATTCTTCTTCCTTGCCTTCTTTTACTTCTTCCGCTACTTTTTCCTGGCTTCTTCTTTTCTTCTTCTTCTTCTTCTTCTTCTTCTACTTCTTCTTCTTTTTTTCTTTCTTTTTTTTTTTTTTTCGTCGTGTGTTCCAGCAAATTTGAATTACTTGGTCTTCAAGGATTTTAGCGCCGGTGTATCTAACCAAAATTTATTAATACAATTCTTAGGGTGTTTTTGCCATATAAATTTCATCGAATGTCTGTCAATATTTCATACAGTTAATACCTTAAAATCCCATCAGCAACAATTTGCTTCAGCATCTGAACACCAAGGAATCGACATCAGAGACTAAAATTCGTAGTGAATCATGCATGTCGAAAACTTATTCATTCCTCTTGAAATAAAGTTTATCCTTAAATTCCCAAGAAATAGACGAATTGGAATAAATTTCAATAAGTATCTAAAGCAGATGCCATTGCTGCTCTAGTGTTCACAGTGCGCATGGTATCACGTATTTTCTAGCGTTGTACCAGCGAGATGGAGCAGTGGTAAAAGATTAGACTCTGGAATCATATTAGACGAGTTGAAGTTCCAGTCAAAACCATCACATTAATTTCAAATATGATAAAATCATTCACATTCATTAGCCTGAGGCTTGTTAACTCGGGAGAGTATTATATCTAAGGATAACACTAATTCTAAAATCACTGATATATGAAACCTACGTAGATAGATAGAAAGATTGATAGATAGATAGATAGATAGATAGATAGACAGACAGATAGATAGACAGATAGATTGATAGGCAGATAGACAGATATATCTATAATATATATTATATATATATACTAGAAATTTAGCCCGGCTTCGCTCGGCCGCCCGTTTTTTCGATTTCAAAGGGGCAAATTTTTGGCCCCACTTTGACCCCTAGCCCTGGGTCCCCCTTGAAGAAAAAAATTTTGCGAAAACCCGCATCTAACCGGTGCCCACCTGTGTGTTGAATTTGGTCGCGATATCATAAGAGGTGCGCGATTGCATAAGCATTGCTTGAGCGGCACTTTGAGGGCCCCCCAGGG
>JAUZSX010289134.1:0-14417 GCA_034780655.1 Idiosepius hallami
ACTGGGATTTGAACTCGCGTAACACGATCTCACAGCCCGAGCTTCTACCAATGCTCCACCGTCGCTGCCCAATATATCATTGTATATAATCGTGTAAATATATCATTTTATTTTATTTTAATTTAGCTTTGTTGTTTTTTACTCATTTATTTAACAGGTTTTTTATAAAAAGTAAAATTAATCTAAGCTAATCTAGATTTTTAAATAGAAATGGAACTTTGTGTGTCTGTGTGATTGTTTTCTTTATGGACCCTGAAACAGCAGAGCCATTTTTCTTGAAAATTCAGTTATGTGTCTAAGTGTTCTGAGATAAGTGTTGTTTCAGACCCCCACCCAATAAAAAAAAATTTTTAAAAAAAAATCGATAATCCAAAATATAAGTTTATAATGTTCTGCTACAAGAGAAAAACTGGGAAAATGATTGCCTAACTGTGTTGTGGGCCAGTTGTTAAACTATTTGTTTCACAGCATGTGGGCGTCAGTGGGAATTTTAACAATATTACATGTCACTGATGAGATCCAATTTGATCAAAATAGCTGTTAGCATTATGTTATAAGTAGAGCTGTAACAATATGCTTTCATTAAAGAATATTCTTATAGTTACTGACTATTTTGCAATTTTCCCATTTTTCTAAATTCTGTAATTATTAGTAGGGCTGGGACAATATGCTTTAATCAGAGAATGTTCATATTGTATGTAACTTGACTATTTTGTGATTTTTACCATTTTTTTTAATTTTGTGGTTGTGGTAGGGCAGTAAAAAGATGCTTTTATTAAAGAATATGCTTATCACAGCCTTAATAACTAGGACTGACAAGCACATTCTTTAATAAAAGCATAATGCTTTATAAATTTGTTTAAAACCTTGATTAAAAAAGGAATTTATTTATTTATTTGTTCTCTCTTCCCCAAAGGGTGTTGATGATTTGCAAACTGAAGCAGATCGTTCTGTTCAACGTTGTATAATTGGATCACTGCAGCATCACTTTCCAAAGATTAGCATCGTTGGAGAAGAGGTTTGAATTTGTTTTTTCTTTTTTTTTTATTAGTTTAACATCTTATCTGACATTTAACCACGGAAATAAAATCACTAGACTTTTTATTGCTCCAAAGTAAAAAAAAAAATAAAAAAATAATCTAATGTTATGTGATTGTTTTTAATACGTAAAGTAAAAATATTTTTACGGCAGTTCCTTTATTTTTATTTCTTACTCTCAACTCTACATTTATTTATTCCTTGATTACTGTGACATTATTATTTTATTAAAGAATACACTTGTCACGTCCTTAGATATTAGGGCTGTGACAAGAATATTCTTTAATAAAAAGCAGCCCTAATGATTACTAAAATCCTTGCACAAACTGGCTATTTTGAACATATCTCAGTTTTAATCTAAAAACACAATTAACCCTTAATCTTTTTTTTTTCTCTTCACACAGGAATTGACTTATGATTCCGATATCCAAAAGATCCAAGAGAAAGACTTTTCTGATGATGTCCTTGCTTTAACGTGTCCTGATAATTTAAAAAATGTTAAAGAAAACGAAGTAAGTTCTTTTTTTTTTTTTTTTTTACTTAGTTTTGGTTTTGTTATATCTTATTTTAGTAAGTATATAGCAAGAACAACTGGGTTATGTTTAAAAACAAGGGTTTTTTTTATATACAAAAGGGATACATATAAGTTAAGAGTCTTTTGAGACGTCTTGTCTTGGCTGTCTTTTTTTTTCTTCTTTCTTCTCAGTTACGTGAGAGGGTCATTTTATATGTCCGTTTCATCTATGGAGGGGTGTTAGGTTCTTCCTTTTTAATTCCTCTGTGTGTCATTTGTTTACGATTCTATTTTAGACATTTCATTCTTTTATCATTCATAACATTTTTTAATGAATTTCATTTCAACCTTTTTTTGATAGGTAATTGTTTGGGTTGATCCTCTTGATGGTACAAAAGAATTCACCCAAGGTAAAAAAAAAAAAAAAAATTTTTTTTCCTATTTTTATATTTTCATAGACTTTGTTGTCTTCATTCTGTTCTCAGATTGGCCGAGATTATCTTGTTCCTTTCTAAAATAGACTCTACCAAACTTGAACAAGTATACACACATAAGTGGAAAGAAAACACAGTTTTAGTAGACAAAAAATAATGCAACAGTTATTTAAAAAAAAAAAAAATCTCTGATTCTAAATGAATTACAATCTTATTTTCATTTTATTTTATATTCCTTAATACAGGGTGTCTCAAAAAAATATATTTGCAAATAGAAATTCAAAGCTATTCCATTTCACTGTATGTTCATAAATAAAGAATTTCCCGTCATTCGAATGTGAGACACCCTGTATTTGCCTTTGCTGGTCTTTTTCTCTTTAATTCTATTTTCTACTTGTCCAGGTTTACTTGATCATGTGACAGTACTTATTGGCATATCTGTGAATGGCAATGCAGTAGGGGGTGTAGTCTACCAACCCTATTTCAATTACCAAGCTCAGCCCCCAACAACCCTGGGCAGATGTATCTGGGGAATGGTTGGTCTCGGTAAGTGGGATTTCTTTTTAAAATCTCTTGTTTTACTTCTTACTCTTAACACCTTAAAAAAGGATTAGAACACAACATTGGAATATTTTTGGCTTGATTTAACTAAGGAATGGATGCTCATTTAAAATTTTAAGGATTCCATTTATAGTCAGGGATAAAAACAATGAACCAATCAGAGGCCAAAATTATTATTTACTATATTATTTAAAGTATTTTAATTTAGTTTTTTTGGGTTACTTTTCTCTTGTCTGCTTTGAAAGAAGTTACTCTGCTTGTAGATTTCTTTGTAGATTTGATACCAATGTTGAACCATTCTCTGACTAAACAATTACTATTTGGATTATTTTTTTCTCTAAAACAAAATTGTTTTGTTTTATATAATTTCAAACTAGAATTTATTTTTGTCACCTACAAAAATGACCCTTCACTCGGCAAATATAAAGAGTGAATGTATTATAATAATAGATTAACTTATTACTTTAACTTGTCATTCATTGTGGATCAAACAGTGGATCCTGTCATATGCAACACAGAAAACATTTTACAGTAAATCTCCTTAAATTGATGTCATTAAACAAAATAAAATGATTGTGACTTTTTCTGAAATAAAAACTTATTTCTTTGCATTTATATCCAATTTAGGGTCTAGAATATTAATTTCTTCTCAGATTGTCTATACACACCTGGATTTCTGCAATTGTAAAAGTTTCTTATTGTATGCAAGTTTTGGATATTTTCTTTTTTAGTTGTGGCAATTTTGTCTTCTGAGATTCATTAACCAAGTTATGTACAGTAACCATTGTCCATTTGTGGCATATGCAAATATGGACTACATTATCTGCAACTGTATACCTAGTATGTTGCATGTGGCTGGGAACTGTTAGTGAAGTTTAAATTCCTATAACACTTGTCACTGAATTGTGTGTGTTTAGTGGTTGAGTCGGCTAAACCTGCAGAAGTCAGTATGCAGAGACACACATTGTAGAATAAAATCTAGTTAGTAGTTTAAAACACATGTAATCTATTTATCATGTTATATATCTACTGAAAATTATCCATTTGTAGCTATGAAAAGCTTTCATAACTTATTGAATTCCATGTTTTCAAAAAATTTACATATAAAAACTGATGATTGTTTCTTTACTGGTTTGTTTATTAGAACAGAAAAAAAAACTCATTTCCTTTGCAGAGGAAAGTTCTTATTAAAATTTTCTAGTGATCTTCATTCATAAGTTAGTTGATCTTGCTAGTTTAATAAGTAGGGTTGTGATAATATACTTTTATTAGAAATTATTCTTATCACAGCCCTACTTATCTTCATATGCAACTGGTTTATGTTTAAAAACAAGGTTTTTTTTTTATATACAAAAGGGATACATATAAGTTAAGAGTCCTGCTTTGAAAGAAGTTACTCTGCAGAGTATCAATAAAGGAGTCAAATTGTTAATTTTTTTTTTTATAAGCAAATAAAAAGCCATGACAAATTGATCCTAAATATTGTCTCTATTCTAGCACACCCACCACCACCACCCCAAAATAAGGAGTGGGAGTATTTCCTCCACATCTGTGACAACCATTTGAATAGAGTAAATGATTTTATAATTTGTTCTCTTTCAAGGACAGATGACCTTTTATGCAAATCAGATAAAGGTCAACTTTTTATGGTTGTAGAACCGATTTAGTCAAATGTCATTTGAATTATTTGCCTGACTAAAAAAAAGAAAAAATAAATATTCACCAATGTAGCCATTAAATTACTATTTCAAATGAAAAAATAAATATCGACTAAATCTTTTTAAAACTTGTACAAAAACACCGTAGATACAAAATAAATGTTTATCTTTTTACTTAAGAAAAAAAAAGTAATTAAATTTGTTAATTTTTTACCTAAACTTTTATCATCGAAATATTTTAAAGTATTAAAAAAGTCATAATTCTTCTTTTTAAGATTATTAGTCCAAGAACAAAAATCATTTAATTTATTTTTTTCAGTATTAAGAACTTGAAATATAAAAAAAAAAAGTAGATATTAAAATTATATAAATGGCTTAATCACAAACAAAATGGTTTTGCTTAAAGTTATCTCCCCTTAGTTTTAACAATTTCTCAAAGATTTCAATTTGGTTATGTAGGATGCAAATAAGTAACCAATCTTCGCAGTTTTTAGTGAGGCTTAAAAATATATATATATATATAGCCTAAACTTACATGTATCCTAATCAACTAAATGGTATTATTTGACACCTAGCAAGCTGAATGGGTCTATTCATTTTCCAAAATTAACTGAACAATCCAGCGTGGACTGCATGTTAAGCTGTGTGTTACTATGAATAGTTATGGGGTGTAGGGCTATTTTTGGGGGGTTTTGGAAAAAGGTGATCCTGGTTTGGAGAATTATGAGAAGGATTTTTTCATAAAAAAAATAGTCCATTAGCAAATATCAAGTGGAAATACAATCCAACAAAATATGTTCCAGTAGTAATCCTAGGAAAATATTAATGATAATAATGCGAATATATTGATAATTGAAACAGTAAATTCTTGTGGGGGGGGGGGTTAATTTCTGTCTAACAAGACAATTAGAAAATAACAGATCTTAGCTTATATAATAAAATTTATATTGCTTTTCTTCCCCAATTGGCCCATTATTCATGTATAAAAGGGAAAGTTCATTTCTTTGCAGTCATACCTTCGCCATAAAACATAGTTAGGCCAATTAATAATGACATAACCTTCATCTCTGACCAAATCCAGACTGACTGAATTCTTAAACAGTCAGAATGAGCCTTAACTGTTTAATTGATCACCAAACTTTTTCTTTTTTTTTTTTTCTCTAACTGAAGGTGCTTTTGGCATGGAAAAAAAAACACCACCTGAGGGCGAGAACATCATTACTACAACAAGATCACATTCTGATCCCAAGGTGGTAGGTGCTATCACAGCCTGTGAACCTTCTCAAGTTATTCGGGTAGGAGGTGCTGGACACAAGGTATGTACTAAGTTATTTTCCAAATTCTATTACTGCATATAAATCTGTTTTCCCTAAGTTTAATTCAATCAAGATTATTAGTTGATTTGTGTGTTTGTTGGCATACTGACCTCTTGGGTCAACCAATGAACACCCACTATTCAGTGTTTAGTTTCATGAGAATATGAACTTCATAAGCAGTCACCAGCCACATGTATAGATGCCTGTCTAACCAAAGACTGAGGGTGCATCAGCCCAGTAACCATGCCCCCAGACACTAATTTGGGTATTTCCCACCCCGGTGCAAGATACGGTACCTGGTAATGGTCACCCATCTAACTAAGATCAATGTTGCTTAACTATGCAAAATTGAGCAAATGTTTATGGTTTTATTTATTGTAGTTTTAATTGCTACTGTTTAGAAGTTTGATGTTAAATCCATTTTACTATGGAGAAAAAAAATGGTGTCACCCTTGCATTCAAAGTATAGCTTAGGGTCCCCTAAACACGGTTCTGCATGTTAACAAAAGTCCAAGTGAGTTAAATTTTTGTCAACATGCAGAACAGTGTTCTAGGGTACCGTAAGCTCTGAACCCACTAAAGTTAAATTCTCTTTGGCTGCAAGGGCAACGCCATTTTTTCCCCCTGGACTATATGGAACTATTTGAAACAACTTTTACCCAATCATAATTCTGAGAATGCAATCTACTAACCACTTCCAACCTTAAAAAGTATAACAGCTACAATAATAGCACATCACTATTCTGAGAGTACAAACTACAAAAGAAAAATAATAAAAGTTTCAGCATTAAATGACCTTAAAGGTCGATATACTTATTATACAATCATACATATCAAGTATGTCAACTGTCTGAACATTATGCAAGTACGAATGTTGCAAAATGTTTAATAAAACCACCATTGATGGCAGTTAATATTGTCGCAGTAAATAAAAAGCTGAATTGTAATTGATCAGATTTGAAGGAAAAAACCTTACCAAATTTTTAGCATCAAAATCTTGGATTAAAATTAAACTAATATAAGGTTTTTTAACACAAAAAATTGCACCCACCACTTTTACAAGCCTTTAGAATTTTGTTAGGTTTTTTTTTTTTTTTCAGTAACAATATAGCCATAAAGAACCTGACAAAAGATAGAATTAACATCTTTTTTAAACTAAGATTTGTAAAATTTATATTAGAAATGCAAAAATCTTGATAAATTAAATGAAAAACATCTATGGATTATTGTAACAAGTATTTTTCTTTCTTTCCTCACAGGTTCTTCTTGTTTGTGAAGGGACTGCCCATGCTTATGTGTTTGCTAGTAAAGGTTGCAAGAAGTGGGATACTTGTGCTCCAGAAGCGGTTCTCCGTGCTATGGGTGGAACCTTGACTGATTTGCATGGAAACAACATTAACTATCATATGGATGTGCCAAGACCTAATTTAACAGGCGTTGTAGCCACCCTGCAGAATCATGATTGGTACATTCAAAAAATTCCTCAAGATATCAAAGACTTATTCCCACCATCCAGTTAACAACAATCTTTCTAAGTGATCATATATAAAATTTATATATTAGGTTGGCAACTAAGTTATGGCAGTTTTGTTGAAATCTATTACTGTTTTCATTTAGGGCAGCAGAAGTGGAGCATTGGAATCGTAGTATTATTAAAAATGGCCTTGTGTCAAACTTGCTTGGTGCTGCTCACCAAGTATATATTACCGTTTTCATGTTAAGAGAGGGTGAGAATACAGAATTATAGAGTGTGTGTGCATAGGTTTCGGGATAAAAGAGAGAGTAAAAAGTTAAACAAAAACACCAGGAACTTAGTTGCCAACCCAATATATTAATGGATATTACTGTATATTTGGAAGATATTTTATTGGCTTAAGTATTGTCTTTTAAGATCAGTGAAAATGCTGTTAATAAAAAATCCTTGAACATAAAGTAATTACTAAATAAATAAAGTCACAGTAAAATAAGGAAGTGGACAGGTAGATAAAAGTACAAATTTATATATATATATACTGAAGGATATAAAAATATCCAAATTTAAACTAGAATTATTTTTCTACTTTAAATACTTGTCTATATTTCCTTATCTTTTGTCTAAAATCTATATATGTATCTACATTCCGTAAATCAAAATATTTATATTTTTTCCTGGTGATATCACTGTCAAAGTATTAATGCTTTGATATTAGTTTTTTTTCCTTACACTGCAGTATTAATATAAAATGTTATTTAGAAAAACAAAATGAGAAACTTACTGTTCTCAGGTGAAAGTTTACAAAACATTTCATACGATTTTGTTGACATTTAATATATTTTCAAAACAATTTACTTTTTAAACCCGTTGAAATAATTTTTATTACAATATTAAATAAAACTTGATTATGTATATAAGCGGAAATGTTAAAACTATGTTTTATTGAGAAACTCTATTCAAATGAATTTATTTCTTCTCAAAATTTATTAGCATTTACTAAGATTCTGAGAACGCAAAATGTTGTCCTCATCTTATATAGTTGTTGCTCTAGGTTTCAACTAACTTATAATAAGAACTCTAACCTTGTAATACCTAATAAAGGGCCAGTGGATAAGTTGGCAGAAATGTAGTGAAGAGTAACAACTATTTAAGATGAGGCCAAAAATAATAAAATAAAAAAACCTCATCTCAAAATATTAGTAAATGCTAATAAAACAAATCTCTTGTTAAATTGAGGTTTGCCAGAAGATATTTCTGATTCCCCAACTGAAAATCATTTCCATATTTAATATTCAAATATCTATTACTCATTAATGGTTTTCAAAAGTAGCAAAAATATTGAAGTTAAAGATGTTTATGATTTAAATGTTAATCATCATAGGCAGTAATTGTCACATTCCTTATGTTAATAAATTAGTGAGACTAAAAAATGATTCAAGAGAGTCAATCACAAAGGTTCAGTTTTCGGTGTAATAAACTTCAATTCCTTTTTGTTTAGATTATAAACAAGCTTAAAGTAAAAAAAAAAAAAGAAAAATATAGTTCAAAATCATTAAAAATAAATGGAAAAATACAAAAAGTTTTTCTTTTGGCTGTGAATTTTTTAAAAATCAGATTCAAATTAAGAGTATACGTTAGTTATTTAAAATTCTAATGTTTTATTGTCAGACATTGTTTCTGTATTTAGATTTCATATTGAGTTTAAGTGGTTTTTAAAGTGAAATGAGATGAGTTTTGCAACAGTAGAATTTTGTATAAAATATCAATTAAACTAAGCTTGAAGAACTATTTGTTAGTGTGTGTATACATATATATACATAAAATTTGGATTGCTTTTATCAACTAAAGTAAACTAGAGTAAAGGAAAATGTTTACATACGCATCTGGCAGAACTGCACAATAAAAAAGAATCCAGTTAATGAAGAATAATTCAAAATAGCTTACATTTATCAAATACAACTTATTACAAAAATATAAGATTTTTATGTTAATCAGCTGTGCAATCTAGTTTTAATAAATTATTTCTAGACATTAGCTTTCAATATGAAATAGCCTTTATGTCAATTTTTTTAAGGTTATGAAAATTAATATAAGAATTAAAATAAATTTATGCTACCCCCCCCCAATTAGACAAGCATGTCAAAATCAAATAACCAAGAAAAATGAAACAAAATACTTTTTATAAATTTCACTTCACGGCTGCCAATCCTTTGTGTAATTATTTGGGTTCTAAGGTTATTAGGTGCATTCATTTATTTTCACAAAAAAAAACTGCTGATTTTTTTGTTTGCACTTCATAAAATATTAAATGGAAATAAAAAGATTTAAATCAAAATTGGCTGTGTCGATTTTTTTTTCTTTTGAAAATGAATTAATCTAAGATTACTCTATGATAAAATAAACTATGTAACTATCAAAGGATCTTATTTGGAGATAACCTTGTCTGTTTAATCAGCATCAATAGGTTGGTTACGGTTCTATTTCCTCAATATGATGAAGAAATATTTGGTGGTAGACCTAATACACTCGGTCAGATATAAAACAGTTACTATTTATTAATTAGGTAAACCATAGAATATAATTAAATTTTTTGCATTTTTGAAGTTGAAAGGCATGACTAACAACTATCAGAGATAATTTTGCAGAAATGATACTCAGGATGTATCAAAACTATTCTACAATTGCATCAAAGGAAGGGCCTGTTAAAGTGCAAAAAACATGAGAAATCTTAAAACTTTGGATAAAATCTATTGGATTTTTGCAATGTTTTTTTAAGAAAATCTGGAGAATGAAATCAATCTCTGCTCAGCAATACAATCTAATAAATAAAATCAGAAAACTTGAACTGGATTCTGTATTTTATAATAAACATTAGTTTTTTTTGTTTGTTTTTTTTTAGCAAATCAAATGTTTCTATTACAGATTCAGTTTTAAGTAGTAATACCTTTTTTGGGGGGGTGGAGGGGGTCAATAGATGTGTTAGAAATCTGTTATCCTATTAGTATGGAGAGTGTAAGGTTGTGATTTGTATAGTTATTTATTTGGTTCTGTTGCTCAGTGAGTGACTGATTTCGTAACTGTTTTTTGTATTAGTCTGGCAGGGTGGTTAGCCCTGAGCAGGTTGTATAGAATATATGAGTATATAGGATTGGAAATCAAAACTAGACTTTATCTAGTAAGTCCATAACTGTGTAAGCATATCTCTTAAGTTCTGTGCTTTGTGATATTTTTGGTAGATTAGCATTAGGGCTGTGCAGTCGAATAGTGTCTTAGTAAAGTTTGTTAATAAAAATAATGGGTTCTAAAAAAAAAAATATAAAAAGTTTAGAAAATAAACAAAAAAAATAAAAAATTCAATTAAGTTGTTTTAATAATACACAAATACATTTTTAAAAAAAAGAAAAAAAGACAAGTTTTTCCCCCCACCCAATAATTTTTCTTTCTTTGGTGAATGGCGAAAAAAAAAAAAAGGAGGGTTAGGAAAAAACAAACACGTAAACAATAAGAGAAGAGAGAGAAAAATGGCTCATATGATGTATGTATAAATAAGAAGAAGAGGTTTGTGGAGAGAGAAACAAATAACAATTATGATTTACAGAACTTTAAAAAAAAAAAGCAAATAACAAAACAAAAATATTGCTGTTCCATTAAAAATATGTCAAGACAGGATCAAAGCCGAGACGAATAGAGATCTTGAATGAAACTTATGATATGAGTTCAGTTAAAAAAAAAACGAGCTTTTGGGATTTTTTTTCTTCAAGTTAGTAAAGGGAGATAACTAGTATTTAATTACTAGATATAAAAAGACAACTTGTGTAGAAATGAAAGTGAGGGGAGAAATGCTGGATATTGGCAACACTGATAAAATAAAATTTAAAAAATAAAAACATCAGTTGGTTCATATTTTAAAATATGATTACTGATTTTTTTTTTTATCAGTATAAGGTTTTATTTTCTATTTAGGATAATCTTTTTAGTGGACTTCTTAAATACAAATTGAATAATACTATTTGGTAGACTAGAAAATTAGTTAAACTATTAAACAAAATAGAGTAACAATTTAATCAAAATGTATTTTGTTCAAAAAGAGAAACTTTAAAAAAAATAAAAGAAATTTAAATAAAAGTGACTAAAATTGATTTGAATGTAAAAACAAGTTAAAAAAAGAAATGAGATAAAAATGAATTTGGGAGAAAAAAATTACAAAATAGTTGCCTTATTATGAGGTAAAAGCTCAAGAAATAGAAAATAAACAGCCAAATTTCAGCTGAGATGTTATCACAGATTTCTTTTGAAGCAGGAAGCAAACCAGACTGGAATTATATGAAAAAAGAAAGAAAAAAAGAAATTTAGAATTTTCTATTCAAATAAATGAATAGGGGTGTGACAATGTTCTTTTTAAAATAGGCATTATATTCTTTTGATGTGCTGGAAATATTCTTCAAGCATACGTTTAAGAATATGATTTTTTTCTCAGGAATATTCTTAAAAAAAAAAAATAATGCTTTTTTTTTCTCTCTCTCTCTCTTCGGGAATATTTTTTTTTTTAAAGAATATGAGATGATATTTAGTTATGCTGTTATATTATAATTATAGTCATGTTATTTATTGATAAGTTAGTTATGTAATATTATAGTTAAGTTATATTTTTGTTTTTTGGAAGGAAAGGTTATGAGATGATTGAACATTTGTGCAGATATTCTATTTTAATATTTTTGATTTTGCTTGGGTGCAGCGATAGAAAAAGATTTTCATTTTTTCAAGATATGTGAGGAAGTTATTTAAAAAAAAAAAAAGGATAAAAAGAATAGACCAACCTCTCAACATTGATTCAAAGCAAGTCTATGTAAAAATCGAGTGCTCCTTCGAATTCCTGTTTTGGTTTTTCTTTGTAAATATTGTCTACGTGATTTAGTTTCAACTTTCTTTCGGTTACTCGGCTTCTTTTTAATGATCAGCTGTTGTCTGTTTGGACATTCACTTGAAAAGAAAAAAAGGAATAATTTAATGAATGCATAAAGAGCAAAACCATTTTCTAGGGTTTATTGTGTCATCTTCATTCAAACTGGTTACAAATTTTAAAATTTACTCTTAATTCAAAATTTAACACAAATTAACTTAGAAATACAAAAAGTTAGGTTTTGAATTTAGATATTAATATTCCAAAGCCTAAACAATTTACGTCAAGGTCTAAAAGACTTAATAAATGAAAAATAAAAGTATTAAGCTATCAGTTTGAAAAGTGTATTGAAGCAAGAGTAATAGTCAGCAAAGTAGGTAAATGAATGAAATGAAAGACAAAAAGATTTTCTCAACTAACTTTAAATGATGTTCTTGATCCCATATCCACATTTCATATGAGCAGCCTTCATTGGGACACTCCACAATACCCAATCTCTTTTGAATTTCTATATTGTCATCAGGAATAATCGGCCTGAAATCAAAAAAATTTTCTTTAAACAAGTTAGAAAAAAGTATTTGGGTATTAATCCCTGCAGCTTGTATCATTATGATAGTGAATGCAGTGAAATAAATATTGTGTATGAGATTCAGATTAACCTTTAAAATTAAAAAAAAAAAAATAAAAAAAGGTTGTTAATCCCTTTTGTAAATAAGAGATTAAAATCATTTTATTTCTATGAATATATTCTATCATTATATACCAATTGTAATTGTTTTTAAAATAATATTAAGAGGAGGGATAGTGTGAAAACAACAAAAACTAACAAGATGATGCGCGTCAATGACAGGGGCCACTTTTTTTTAGAGTCTCACACTATTCAATAGAGAGATGAAACTTTCAGGTCATGAATGCATAAGTTCAGTCATAACAATACAATTTGCAATGCCCCTGATCCACTTGGGCAGAATAAAATAAAAGTAGGGAGCATTACTTTTGGAACATCACTCATATATTTACATGGTAGGCCATTTTTACACACCCATTTAGGTTCCAGGGTTTTTGTAATCAGTGTTGCCCTTCACCTAGATGAGTTACTCTCCCGAGTTAATAACCCCCATCTGTCCGAAGCAACTTAAAGTAAAGGCAATGGTTCTGGCTGTTATTTAAACTCGCATAATACAATTCCAGAGCCTGAGCTTTTACCAACACTCCACCTTCACTGCCCAAGTGACTTATTTCTTATACAATTAGAAATTGTATATTTTGATAATTAAAAAAATATTTAATGCCCTATTATTTAAAACAAACTATTTGAGAACCAACCACATGATTCTAAACTTGGGTAATGTTTTAAATTATGTTTATTTGTATATAATTAAAGTTTTAACTCTAATAAGAAACTTGATCAGTGCTTGGTTAAAGTTGACAATATGAAGAGTGAACAAAATTTGATAAACCTGTTTCTTCATCATTAACCAAAATGGTAAATGAACTGGAAAGAAAGTGAAAAGCTTGCTGAGTACCCAGTGGTGATATGTGTCAACAGCTGATGAGACAGGACTGGCTCATTTTTTTGTCACCATTTACTTCAAAATAAGCACATGATATAAACAAACAGAATTAACAGATACAAAAAAAAAGGAATGTTAAACAAGCACCAATCCTTTTTTGTAGATGTTTAAAATAGCTGCAACAATCTAACATTGAATTTGATGTCAAATGCCAAGTTATATAAACAGGCTTGTTAGAAATTAATAAATTTGGTTATTATCAAATTTCAAATTTGACACTTGCCACACTGACATTTTATGTCAGGATTCTTTTAATGAAAATTCAACCTGTTTTTTTTTTCATTAAAGAGCATCAAATTTACATGAATTAACTAAAATCCATGGCTAACTCATATCACTTTTACTGGATTATTATTCATACATATTGTCAACATTAAAAGGCATTCAGTTAAAATGTATTAGATATATTGTTCAGAATGTTTTAAATATTTAATGTAATCTCATACAAGATGAATAGTAATATCAAACAATAAATGAATAATTAGAATAAAAAATAATTATATTATTGGTATTAGCAAGAATGTTAATAAGATTATTACTGAGGATAGTTTAGGATTGTGGAATTCAGTAGGGATTGGCAGAAAAACAAGCTTATGAAAGGTTCTTAAAAATATAGGATTTCAAATTCATAATATACAATTTCACATGTGCATGGCACCATATTTGTGCTGATGTAGGAAATACTCAGGTTAGTATCTGGGAGCACAGTTGAACTACTAGGCAGATGCATCCTTAGTCTTTGGTCAGACAGGCATCTTCTAGTGATGGTGTCAGAATAAAACATCCTTGATATTCCTAGCGTAGTAACCATTGAGTATTCAGCTCTGGTTGTCCAGGTTAGGAGTTAGAATAAGTCCAACACCCTAATTCTGTAAAAATAGAACGTTACAGAAACCGCAATGACAGCATCTGAAGAACAAGTCCGTTGGAGGAGCATCATTGCGGCTT
>JAUZSX010289145.1:0-12500 GCA_034780655.1 Idiosepius hallami
AGAGAGAGAGAGAGAGAGAGACAGACAGACAGACAGACAGACAGACAGACAGAGACAGAGACAGAGACAGAGACAGAGACAGAGACAGAGACAGAGACAGACAGACAGAGACAGAGACGGAGACAGAGACAGAGTAGTAGCGTTCTTGCGTGTGTGTGTCCGTCTGTGGGTCTGTACAACTCTCTGTCAGCCCAAACCACTCGACTGATCATTTCCAAACTTGGTATGATGATGGTCTTCAATCGTGAAATACACACCATTTTTTAGTTACCCAAGGTCAAAAACTATCAAGTTCATAGCCCATGAATGTGTATTATCCTAGAGCATAAACCACTGGATCGATTGTGACCAAACCTGGCATGAGGATGGTCTTCGTGGTTTAAACTTTTTCTGTATCATAAAATATGAATGAACAGTATGAGTTTCTAAAAATTTATTAAAACGAGTGATCAAAAGAAATCTCATGAAATAATTATTAATTGAAAAAAATATTTTAATAAAAAAATTTTGTAAAGTGAAATTAGTCATTTTTTATTGCTCAAGCAGTAAGACATAGTTTTTATAAGTAAATAAAAATTTTATTTTTAAGCCGTATTTCGCATCTTTTTTTAAAATCTCTCAAAAATTGATTTTTTGTTTGATTTCTATAAATTTTTTGTAATGTTTGAAAAAAAAAATGATTGATTTTATTATTGAAACGTGTTTTGTTGTCATTTCTTATAGATTTAAATAACACGCACGCACATCAAATAAAAAGATATAGTAAAAATTAAAATAATTACTGTAGATAGCCTTTTATAGATTTGAAGAATATATAAAAATATAATAATTTTTCGTTTGATATCATTTGTCGAAATCAGTTTTTTAAAAAAGAATTTTATCTTTGAATGTAAGAAAATATGCAAAAGAAAAAATTACATGTCATTTTTTTTTTGCATCGTTGATAGGCCTACCTAATGATCCATTGTGTATTACTTCCTCTTTTCTGTCCATTCAGTAAACATTATTATTGTTCCATGTTTTTGCTTGCTTTATTTGTTTGTTTGTTTATTTCTTTTTTTTTATTTTGTGTGTGTGTGCAGTGCAGTGCTTAGCTACTTAGCAACCCCGACGCAAAATGCACATTGCAGCCCCTTTTAAATGCAAGTTGTACCCCCTTACATACTGGAGCCTTCGACTATATATACATACATATACAAATGTATATATATATAGAGAGAGAGAGAGAGACATAAAGAGACATGGGTTGATAGATGTATATTTCAACTATGATATTGATTTTATAATTAATCCTAACAATTAATTATTTTGGTAATTTTTTTACATTAAAAAAGATCTGTGAAGCTAAAAAGCCTTGCAGCCCCAAGGGAGCCTACATTCCCCCCCCACAATTGTGGTGTCGTCGGGGGCCCTAAGCACGACCCTGTGTGTGTGTGTGTGTGTGTTTTGGTTACATCAGTTAAGAAATAATCGTATTGTTTGTCGCACAGAAATTACATAATTACCATTTTTTTTTTTTTTGTTATTTATCTTTTAAAATTAAAACTGAAACAAAATGAATAGCGATTTTTATCGATTACTAGAAGTATTGACCAGCCTTGCCGCGGCACTGATCACTGGCCACTTGGGTAATAAACGTAAAAATTAAACCCTGTGTATCGCTTTATTGCAACTCACTATTTTTTTAATTTTGAAATTTCTGTAAAACTGATGTAATCTCATCCTCGTCGCCAATTTGATGTATCCTTAGGTGGCCCGAAATCGAGGATAACACAGGTCAACAACAAATTTATTATATTTTTTAGATAATTTAGGACAAATCTGTTGGGCTGAATCCAAAAACCACATTGGTTTTACTCAATCAGGTCAATTTTTTTTTAGTTATGGCCATATGTTTTTTAGGCTTTTGTCTACATGTATGCATGTGTGGAGCATTTTGTAAAAGGTTGGTTAGGGTAAAAAGCAACGTTGAATAAATGTTTTGATTTGAAATAATTATTTTAATGACCAGAAGTATTCAGGTCCAATAATCCTGAGTGATGATATGCAATGACAAAAATCAGCTGAAAATACCATAAAAAATTTAATTGATTTTATCACATGATCTGATTTCTTTTTTAAATCAACTTAGCACAAAAACCTGACCTGATGGAGAGAAAAGAATGTCATTTCCTGATTCAGTAATGCAAAAATACCCTAAATCATTTGTAGAAATCTAGACAACATTCAAAAAATAAAAAAAGTTGTTACCCAACGGCTGTAAGACGGAGCTAATTTTACAACCGCCTCCAGCAGCAAAAGCTGTTGCTATGCCACTGACCAAATAAAATGGTTTATGACACAAGATTATGAACATCATAAATGAAGTCATTTAAAATGATTTTTTTGTAAAAAAACTATGGGAAAAGATCTTGAAACAATTGAAGAAAAGGGCAACAAACATTCAAAGAGATATGACAAATCAAATGATTAAATTCTTCTTCTGTAAATCACAAATCTCACTCTGAAACAATATACTGATTATTAGGGTTGATATATATTATAGAGAAGACTGTGACAATATAGTTTTATTAGGGAATATGGTAGACAAAGCCCTAATAACTCTGGCTGTGATAAGATTAGTCCTTAGTAAAAGCATGTTGTCACAGCTCAAACAATAACTAGGACTGTGATAATATGCTTTAATTAAAGATTATTCTTGTGACAGACTTGTCTATTAAGTGTTTTTACTATTTCTGTTAATTCTTTACTTATTAGTAGGCCTATGATAATATGCTTTATTTAAAGATAATTTTTGTCACAGACTTGACTATTAAGTGTTTTTACTATTTCTTTTAATTCTTTACTTATTAGTAGGGCTATGATAATATGCTTTTATTGAAGATTATTCTTGTCACACTCCCTAATAACAAGGGATGTGACAAGCATATTCATTAAGAGAAGACTATTGTCACAACCCGACTGATTATAAAACACATTTTTCTTTCCTTGATCCAAAATAACCCCCCAAAAAAAGAAAAAGAAAAGAAAGAAAACATAAAAAATAAAAAACAAACAATAAAAATCTTGCATGTTAATAAAACAATAAAATATAAGAAAAAATAAAGTATTTTTTTTTTATTTTAGATAAATGCAGTAATATGGCTTTAAAATATACTGTAATCAGACATAAACATATTAATACATACACACACACACATAAATATGCATGTGTGTATGCATATATACATGTAAAGAAAAAGATATATATATTTATATAGATATATATATATACATAACTATATGTATATATGTATATATACATATATATTCAAATATGCATTTATTGAGAAATGGAAATTTAGAATCAACAGTTTAATCATCATTTTTTTCTCCATAGAGCAATTTTTTTTTTTGTAAAATAGATTAAAGTAAATGAATATAATCCAAATTTTATAATGCTTGTATAAATCACAATAAGAAAATATGTTCATATTTTAAATAAAAATATTTATATGTTCTCATAACACATAATACACAGATAATAAAAAATGTTATATGGCAATGTTTTAACTTCATATGTATTAAAATAATTAAAAAGAACAAGGAAAGCTCTTGAGATACAGGGTGTCCCAAAATAAATAAAACCCATAAAATTGCTGATAAAAGGTTGATTTTATTCTTATTTTTAAAAAATATTCTCGGATATGATTCTAGTTATAAATAACAATTATTAATTTTAAAACCCTATAGTTCGAAAATTAGAGAAAAAAGTTTTTCGTGTAATGACTTATATAGAGACTAAAGCTTATAAGGCTGTTCAAACAAGCTTCCACATTATTTAGGATAGTTTGAGAACAAAACATTTATTTCTAAAGAAATAAATCTTAAAATCTAGCAAAAAACACCAAAATTTAAGTACTTAATTGTTATCATATCAGCTTAGAGAAAATGTTAACATTTTTAGCGTATTTTGTTTTAATAATAAATGGTAATCAAATTATTGGGTTTCATTTATTTTGGGACATCCTGTATAATGAGAAATTCTCATTATATGTAAAATACTTCAACAAGAACTTCCCATTATATATATATATATGTATATTTATATAAATAATAATTCAACAAAAACTTCTCATAAAATATAAGACTTCAATAGGGACTTCACATAGAATTAAACATTTCAACGAGAACTGCACATAGAAGTATGCATAGAACCATGACATTACATACAATATGATAATGAAAGAGAGCCCATAGAATAATAACTGATGGAAGTCAAAAGCTTTGATAAATAAATAAACCAAATGCCACAAGAATTATATAAAAGATTTCTATTCATTTACCTTAGTCCTGTAAAGAATTCAATTTGGGGTTTTTTGTTTTTTTGTTTTTTTAGGTTTATTTGCTTTTCGGAAAAAAATCAATGATCGGAACTAGTTGTCGGGAAATAGCCAATTTTTTTTTTTTTTTTTTTTTTGTTTAATTACAATGCATATTTGAATAAATGAACAATTTGCTGCCTACATACACTAAATGGTATGCATATACGTATAAGCACACACATACACACACACATATAATCTATATATGTATGTATATGTATACATAGTGTACAGACTTTTCATCACTTGACGTTTCATCACCCGACTAATTATCACAGAATATTAATCACTAGACTTTTAATCACAGGTTTTTCCAACACGTGGACACTTAATCACTTCGACAATTTTAATTACTTAGGAATTTCTAAAAGTGTTTGAACGGTGTTATACCAAATATGTTTTCTACTAAAGATGTTTTTTCACCACATTATTTGTCCATTTTTGGGAATCCTTTAGATAATTTTTCATAATATGTACATAACCATTTTTGCGAATGACCCAAAAGTTGTCGAAGATCCTAAATATTTAACGCAATAAAATTATAGTTACATAAATAACATAATTACATTAATAAATGCAATTTTTTTCTTTTGGGGTGATTAAAGTTCTCAATCAAGTTATGGAGTGTCCATGCGATGAAAAAAAAACGTGATTAAATGTCTAGTGATTCTATTTCCATGATTAATAGTCGGGTGATAAAACAGCAGGTGATGAAATGTCAGTCAACCGTATACATGAATGTATATAGTATTTTATACATATTTTAAAAATATATTACTTACGAGTACAAGTCATATTAGGACCAACCCACACGTCACCTCCGACACACCATGCTCGAAGCACACTATCTCTTCTGGCTGTGAAGCCCTCTTTACACCGATACTCAAGCATGTGACCAACGGGGTATGTCTTCTGCATTTCAGGCCCATCATGTTCTGCATGATGCACCTTCGGAGGGTCCTGACATTCGTTCTTCTCTGCAATATCGTAAGTGCAAGTCTCATAGATATAAAAAAAATAAAATAGATGGGACTCTCCCAAAGGTTTTGCCTGCACCAAAATTTTCTGCTGAATCATCAGAAAATTTTGTGGGATTTTATTAAGTATTTTTCTTCTTTTTTTTTATATTAAAACTTAAAAAATACAGTCAATGGTTGAATTGTTCTTTTTTTTTTTTTGTTCATTTTTAAACATTCTTTTTTTTTTTTAAATATTATTTTTGTAAAAGTAACGAATTTTATTTATTTTTTTCTGAGTTATTAAAGAAATTATTTAAACTATCTTCTACGACAA
This sequence comes from Idiosepius hallami, assembly GCA_034780655.1. NCBI lineage: Eukaryota > Metazoa > Mollusca > Cephalopoda > Idiosepiidae > Idiosepius > Idiosepius hallami. The sequence goes on from JAUZSX010289145.1 coordinate 5,658, forward strand.
AACTCTTCAAGATTATCAATCCAAAGCCATCAATAAATATACGTACATATACAGGGGGGGAATAAGAGTTTTATGGGTTCTTGAGTGGAAATTAAATATTTTTTCTGGACGGCCTGGTTCACTGCTAGCTAAAGTGCATTGAGAATGGTGGTAACTATGCAAAAAAATAATTCCTAGAGCACAAAAGATTGCTTGTTTTAATAGTAACAACACTGCCTTTGTAGCTCCTCAAGTTAAAAAAAAAAGATATCTGTTGTAGTTAAAGCATACTCTTTTTAAAAAAAGAATATGCTTTTAAAAGAATCATATTGTTTTAAAAAAAATATTCCAGAAAAAAAATTTTTTAAAAAGAATATTCCCAAGAAATGAATGCACATTCTTTTTAAAAAGAATATTCTCGAGAAAAAAAGCATATTTGTAAGCATATTCTCGAAGAAAATTTCCAGCATATCAAGAGAATACAAAACATTTTTTAGAAAGAATATTGTCACAGCCCTATTCATTATTTTTTTTTCCATAAAAAGCAATAAAATTTTTAATCAACATATTCTACTATTAAGGTAAGGCAGATCATTGTCAATCAAGAAGCAGGCAGCCCAATGTAACCAACATCATCAAAACTGTCTGTCTCATCCATCGTAGAGCTGAAAGACGATATGAGCCAAATCAATATGTGTGGCCGTTATGCATTGACGGTCACCTAAAACAACATCCACAGCGAATGAGACTCTATCGCCTTTTCCCCTCTCATCGAATGAACAAAGGAATGAGATTAGATGACAGCATCAAATACTCAAACATGAGTGGGAGCTGCCACATCATATTTTAGTTATTAATTTATAGGACTAAGAGGTTTTAATCCATTATAGTTCACTGTGATGAATCCTAAATAACCTAAATTAACTTAATGCAGTAAAAGTACATTTTCTATTTGTTGTGGCCACATCTCATCCTTGTTGCCATTGTTGTGGGGCCGAAAGTGGTGAAAGTAGGAACACGACTATTTGGTGAAAATAGGAAAAATATTTATATCAAGTTAAGGGTTGTTGCCTCTGGGACATCCAGGATAGCTCTTGTTGAGCTGGTATAGGGTACTAGTTATATGCCTAATGTCCATCTTAGAGGTCATGAAGGTGTGTATGTTCCTACAACACAATTTAAACTGATGTTTAATCAAAATTAACTTAATGCAATTAAAATACATTTCCTATTTAAACTAATGTTTATATTAACTTGGCTTGCAAACAATGATATTTTTAGATTTTAGTATATTTATACAATGGCTTTGGAACACTATCATTAGGATATTTAAAAAAAACAGTTATATTATTAATTTAATGTTAATTTTAATCAACTTTTCTCCGAAAATGCATTTTTTTTGTCTAAATTCAAGTTTCAACAAAGTCAATCAGTGAAAGGAACAAACAAAATCAAAACAAATTTTTAATCAAATTAAATATTAAAAATCCAAATAGGGATTTAAAATCATATAGAAGTATTTGAAATCAATCAAATAACGAACATGACAGTACTTTCATATATATATATATATATATATATATATATGAAAGTACTGTCATGTTCGTTATTTGATTGATTTCAAATACTTCTATATGATTTTAAATCCCTATTTGGATTTTTAATATTTAATTTGATTAAAAATTTGTTTTGATTTTGTTTGTTCCTTTCACTGATTGACTTTGTTGAAACTTGAATTTAGACAAAAAAAATGCATTTTCGGAGAAAAGTTGATTAAAATTAACATTAAATTAATAATATAACTGTTTTTTTTAAATATCCTAATGATAGTGTTCCAAAGCCATTGTATAAATATACTAAAATCTAAAAATATCATTGTTTGCAAGCCAAGTTAATATAAACATTAGTTTAAATAGGAAATGTATTTTAATTGCATTAAGTTAATTTTGATTAAACATCAGTTTAAATTGTGTTGTAGGAACATACACACCTTCATGACCTCTAAGATGGACATTAGGCATATAACTAGTACCCTATACCAGCTCAACAAGAGCTATCCTGGATGTCCCAGAGGCAACAACCCTTAACTTGATATAAATATTTTTCCTATTTTCACCAAATAGTCGTGTTCCTACTTTCACCACTTTCGGCCCCACAACAATGGCAACAAGGATGAGATGTGGCCACAACAAATAGAAAATGTACTTTTACTGCATTAAGTTAATTTAGGTTATTTAGGATTCATCACAGTGAACTATAATGGATTAAAACCTCTTAGTCCTATAAATTAATAACTAAAATATGATGTGGCAGCTCCCACTCATGTTTGAGTATTTGATGCTGTCATCTAATCTCATTCCTTTGTTCATTCGATGAGAGGGGAAAAGGCGATAGAGTCTCATTCGCTGTGGATGTTGTTTTAGGTGACCGTCAATGCATAACGGCCACACATATTGATTTGGCTCATATCGTCTTTCAGCTCTACGATGGATGAGACAGACAGTTTTGATGATGTTGGTTACATTGGGCTGCCTGCTTCTTGATTGACAATGATCTGCCTTACCTTAATAGTAGAATATGTTGATTAAAAATTTTATTGCTTTTTATGGAAAAAAAAATAATGAATAGGGCTGTGACAATATTCTTTCTAAAAAATGTTTTGTATTCTCTTGATATGCTGGAAATTTTCTTCGAGAATATGCTTACAAATATGCTTTTTTTCTCGAGAATATTCTTTTTAAAAAGAATGTGCATTCATTTCTTGGGAATATTCTTTTTAAAAAATTTTTTTTCTGGAATATTTTTTTTAAAACAATATGATTCTTTTAAAAGCATATTCTTTTTTTAAAAAGAGTATGCTTTAACTACAACAGATATCTTTTTTTTTTAACTTGAGGAGCTACAAAGGCAGTGTTGTTACTATTAAAACAAGCAATCTTTTGTGCTCTAGGAATTATTTTTTTGCATAGTTACCACCATTCTCAATGCACTTTAGCTAGCAGTGAACCAGGCCGTCCAGAAAAAATATTTAATTTCCACTCAAGAACCCATAAAACTCTTATTCCCCCCCTGTATATGTACGTATATTTATTGATGGCTTTGGATTGATAATCTTGAAGAGTTTTGTCGTAGAAGATAGTTTAAATAATTTCTTTAATAACTCAGAAAAAAATAAATAAAATTCGTTACTTTTACAAAAATAATATTTAAAAAAAAAAAAGAATGTTTAAAAATGAACAAAAAAAAAAAAAGAACAATTCAACCATTGACTGTATTTTTTAAGTTTTAATATAAAAAAAAAGAAGAAAAATACTTAATAAAATCCCACAAAATTTTCTGATGATTCAGCAGAAAATTTTGGTGCAGGCAAAACCTTTGGGAGAGTCCCATCTATTTTATTTTTTTTATATCTATGAGACTTGCACTTACGATATTGCAGAGAAGAACGAATGTCAGGACCCTCCGAAGGTGCATCATGCAGAACATGATGGGCCTGAAATGCAGAAGACATACCCCGTTGGTCACATGCTTGAGTATCGGTGTAAAGAGGGCTTCACAGCCAGAAGAGATAGTGTGCTTCGAGCATGGTGTGTCGGAGGTGACGTGTGGGTTGGTCCTAATATGACTTGTACTCGTAAGTAATATATTTTTAAAATATGTATAAAATACTATATACATTCATGTATACGGTTGACTGACATTTCATCACCTGCTGTTTTATCACCCGACTATTAATCATGGAAATAGAATCACTAGACATTTAATCACGTTTTTTTTTCATCGCATGGACACTCCATAACTTGATTGAGAACTTTAATCACCCCAAAAGAAAAAAATTGCATTTATTAATGTAATTATGTTATTTATGTAACTATAATTTTATTGCGTTAAATATTTAGGATCTTCGACAACTTTTGGGTCATTCGCAAAAATGGTTATGTACATATTATGAAAAATTATCTAAAGGATTCCCAAAAATGGACAAATAATGTGGTGAAAAAACATCTTTAGTAGAAAACATATTTGGTATAACACCGTTCAAACACTTTTAGAAATTCCTAAGTAATTAAAATTGTCGAAGTGATTAAGTGTCCACGTGTTGGAAAAACCTGTGATTAAAAGTCTAGTGATTAATATTCTGTGATAATTAGTCGGGTGATGAAACGTCAAGTGATGAAAAGTCTGTACACTATGTATACATATACATACATATATAGATTATATGTGTGTGTGTATGTGTGTGCTTATACGTATATGCATACCATTTAGTGTATGTAGGCAGCAAATTGTTCATTTATTCAAATATGCATTGTAATTAAACAAAAAAAAAAAAAAAAAAAAAATTGGCTATTTCCCGACAACTAGTTCCGATCATTGATTTTTTTCCGAAAAGCAAATAAACCTAAAAAAACAAAAAAACAAAAAACCCCAAATTGAATTCTTTACAGGACTAAGGTAAATGAATAGAAATCTTTTATATAATTCTTGTGGCATTTGGTTTATTTATTTATCAAAGCTTTTGACTTCCATCAGTTATTATTCTATGGGCTCTCTTTCATTATCATATTGTATGTAATGTCATGGTTCTATGCATACTTCTATGTGCAGTTCTCGTTGAAATGTTTAATTCTATGTGAAGTCCCTATTGAAGTCTTATATTTTATGAGAAGTTTTTGTTGAATTATTATTTATATAAATATACATATATATATATATAATGGGAAGTTCTTGTTGAAGTATTTTACATATAATGAGAATTTCTCATTATACAGGATGTCCCAAAATAAATGAAACCCAATAATTTGATTACCATTTATTATTAAAACAAAATACGCTAAAAATGTTAACATTTTCTCTAAGCTGATATGATAACAATTAAGTACTTAAATTTTGGTGTTTTTTGCTAGATTTTAAGATTTATTTCTTTAGAAATAAATGTTTTGTTCTCAAACTATCCTAAATAATGTGGAAGCTTGTTTGAACAGCCTTATAAGCTTTAGTCTCTATATAAGTCATTACACGAAAAACTTTTTTCTCTAATTTTCGAACTATAGGGTTTTAAAATTAATAATTGTTATTTATAACTAGAATCATATCCGAGAATATTTTTTAAAAATAAGAATAAAATCAACCTTTTATCAGCAATTTTATGGGTTTTATTTATTTTGGGACACCCTGTATCTCAAGAGCTTTCCTTGTTCTTTTTAATTATTTTAATACATATGAAGTTAAAACATTGCCATATAACATTTTTTATTATCTGTGTATTATGTGTTATGAGAACATATAAATATTTTTATTTAAAATATGAACATATTTTCTTATTGTGATTTATACAAGCATTATAAAATTTGGATTATATTCATTTACTTTAATCTATTTTACAAAAAAAAAAATTGCTCTATGGAGAAAAAAATGATGATTAAACTGTTGATTCTAAATTTCCATTTCTCAATAAATGCATATTTGAATATATATGTATATATACATATATACATATAGTTATGTATATATATATATCTATATAAATATATATATCTTTTTCTTTACATGTATATATGCATACACACATGCATATTTATGTGTGTGTGTGTATGTATTAATATGTTTATGTCTGATTACAGTATATTTTAAAGCCATATTACTGCATTTATCTAAAATAAAAAAAAAATACTTTATTTTTTCTTATATTTTATTGTTTTATTAACATGCAAGATTTTTATTGTTTGTTTTTTATTTTTTATGTTTTCTTTCTTTTCTTTTTCTTTTTTTGGGGGGTTATTTTGGATCAAGGAAAGAAAAATGTGTTTTATAATCAGTCGGGTTGTGACAATAGTCTTCTCTTAATGAATATGCTTGTCACATCCCTTGTTATTAGGGAGTGTGACAAGAATAATCTTCAATAAAAGCATATTATCATAGCCCTACTAATAAGTAAAGAATTAAAAGAAATAGTAAAAACACTTAATAGTCAAGTCTGTGACAAAAATTATCTTTAAATAAAGCATATTATCATAGGCCTACTAATAAGTAAAGAATTAACAGAAATAGTAAAAACACTTAATAGACAAGTCTGTCACAAGAATAATCTTTAATTAAAGCATATTATCACAGTCCTAGTTATTGTTTGAGCTGTGACAACATGCTTTTACTAAGGACTAATCTTATCACAGCCAGAGTTATTAGGGCTTTGTCTACCATATTCCCTAATAAAACTATATTGTCACAGTCTTCTCTATAATATATATCAACCCTAATAATCAGTATATTGTTTCAGAGTGAGATTTGTGATTTACAGAAGAAGAATTTAATCATTTGATTTGTCATATCTCTTTGAATGTTTGTTGCCCTTTTCTTCAATTGTTTCAAGATCTTTTCCCATAGTTTTTTTACAAAAAAATCATTTTAAATGACTTCATTTATGATGTTCATAATCTTGTGTCATAAACCATTTTATTTGGTCAGTGGCATAGCAACAGCTTTTGCTGCTGGAGGCGGTTGTAAAATTAGCTCCGTCTTACAGCCGTTGGGTAACAACTTTTTTTATTTTTTGAATGTTGTCTAGATTTCTACAAATGATTTAGGGTATTTTTGCATTACTGAATCAGGAAATGACATTCTTTTCTCTCCATCAGGTCAGGTTTTTGTGCTAAGTTGATTTAAAAAAGAAATCAGATCATGTGATAAAATCAATTAAATTTTTTATGGTATTTTCAGCTGATTTTTGTCATTGCATATCATCACTCAGGATTATTGGACCTGAATACTTCTGGTCATTAAAATAATTATTTCAAATCAAAACATTTATTCAACGTTGCTTTTTACCCTAACCAACCTTTTACAAAATGCTCCACACATGCATAC
>JAUZSX010289156.1:0-14416 GCA_034780655.1 Idiosepius hallami
AATGAATTATATACACGCTTTATCACTCATATTGAGCACTCAAACTATACATTTAAGTGACCAAACTACACAGATTATATATATATTAACTGATAATAATAATGATAAAAATAATAATAATAATGATGATGATAATAATAGTAATATAATGATAATACTGATAATAATATATATATATATATATATAATGATGATGATAATAGTAATATAATGATAATAATGATAATAATAATATATATATATATATATATATATATATATATATTATTTCTTGTTCATATAAACAACGAATATACGAAACAAAAAAAAAGCTTTAAAAAACAATGATGACAGCTATGCCACAGTTGTACACAGAAATAAGTTTAATCATAATTTTGATTTAAAACAACTTAAGAATTATTAAAATTGAATATGATAAAACAAGAAGATAATAATAGATTCTTTCGTGATCATCTTATCAAACAAAAAATCAAAGATCGATTATTTAGTCAAGAGCGATATGAACTTTCAGTGGGGGCGAGCGCTGGTGAGTAAAAATTCGGATGAGGGGGTTTTAAAATTGTGAAAGAGAGCCTTAGAGCAGTTACAGTATAATGTGATATTGGTGTTGGTAAAAAGGCTGGAAAAGCCGGATTATTTAATTAAGCGTTCTCCAGTCACTCTAAATAGACGTTCGTGCCTGTATACTTTATATATTATCCTAGATTTACTGTCGTTATGGGCTTAGCTGGCATTTTCGTCCCGTGGTGAAGGGGGCGCTGGCAAAATAAAGTTTGAAAACCATTGATCTAGACCATAAATTTTTATTGAAGGATGTAGTAAGAAAAGTTTGAGATTTTAAAACCATAGAACCCTTACTTAGCAAAATGACAATAAGTTAGATGCATTCTATTAGACAAAGAGAGATTGAGAGAGAGATTGAGAGAGAGATTGAAAGAGAGAGATTGAGAGGGAGATTGAGAGAGAGATTGAGAGGGAGATTGAGAGAGAGATTGAGAGAGAGATTGAGAGAGAGATTGAAAGAGAGAGATTGAGAGAGAGATTAAAAGAGAGAGATTGATAAAGACAGAGATTAAAAGAGAGAGATTGATAGAGACAGAGATTGAGAGAGATTGATAGAGACAGAGATTGAGAGAGATTGATAGAGACAGAGATTGAGATATTGAGAGATTGACAGAGAGAGAGACAGATAGATTGACAGAGAGAGACAGATAGATTGACATCAGTCTCTCAACGTTAAAAGACATCACGCGCAGGTGTCTTCCCGGAAGTATCCACAAGGCTAAAAACGGAGGACAGTCATACTCGAACAAGAGTGACCGCCGATGATGATGATTAGACACATTTCTTCATTACCATCATTATCATCATCATTGGCGGTCACTCGTAGTCGAGTATGACAGTCCTCCATGTTGGCCCTTGTGGGCTTTCAGATGAGCATATGGCTTCCCTTTCGGAAGGACGCCTGCGTGTGATGTCTTTTAACGTGGGGAGACAGATGAACCTGCTGCCACCACATGGCCCATTAGCAGAGGAAGGCCTGGTTCCAAAAAGACCTCAACGGTGGATGTGGTGGATGATGTCCATAGTGATACAACGATACTAAAGGTGGATAAAGGCTGCAACAGACGATGGCCTCCAATCATCATGGTTTTCCATGCCTTGATGATTGGAAACCATCGTCTGTTGCAGCCTTTATCCACCTTTAGTGTCGCTGTGTCACTGTGGACATCATCCACCACATCCGCTGTTGAGGTCTTTTTGGACTACTATAATAGGAAGGAAATGTCGGTGTGTCATTTTTTGCCTTCGATCACTATGGTCGATATATTGGCCGTTTGGGGTCCAAAGGTTTAAGCTTGCTAAGTTCAAAAGTTTCAGGAGACAAAAAGAAAAGAGAAAATGAATAAGCAATGTTAATAATTCAGAAGAATGTTTGGCCAGTTTCCAAACAAATGAGACACTTTACAAGATTAGCGTTCCAGTTTTTACCAATTAATATCGAAGAATTTGGAACGATTCCTGGACTCGTTTCAGAAAATCTTTAGATTGAACTATCCATAAAAAGAATCGGAATCACTCAGACAAAAGCGCCATACTTTTACATTTTTCAAAGATTTCCATATTATTATCAAATATTCGTTTTCATCGAAATGTTTTCGGCCTTGGGAAATGTCATACATGAGCCAACAAATCACGCTGACAAGCGGCGAATTAATTGGAATTCAGTATTGTATAATGCTTGTAAAGCAAATGATAAAAAAAACGTTTGAACTTGGAATCCTCTGCTTTTTAAAAACAAACTTAGCTTTTCAAATTATAATTTTGTTTTGGGTTTAACGGCATCTCAGCCTTTTTTCAGGTCATTTTAATGCCGAGAATAATTACTTTTGATAAACGTTATTCTTATTCACACATAGTTTTTTCAATAACACAAGTTGACCTATTTAACCCATAGCTGCAGAAAAGATGAGGATTCATACCTTTCCCAAAGGTATTAGATGACATGTCAACGTAGAGGAAAAAACTTGGATTCGAACCAGCGTACTCAAGTTCCGAAATCCGAAATAAAGTATTTTTTTTTCTTACATGGAAAAATACGCGCATGAAAAGTAAAATTAAAAGTTAACCTAGAAAAATAAGGGGCAACTTGTAATCAAAACTTGAAAAGAAAAGTGTAACATAAGACTATCATCCACGTTGTTTCAATAAAATGATAATGTTTACATAAACCCTTTCAAACGTTTAATTCAAGTGCCCTGATAAGTTATATTTTTTCCAACACGAGATATTTAGTCCAGATAGGTTGTTAATTCAGGAGACAAAATATTTTTTATCCGACTGCTATGTTGGTAGGCTAAGGGATATTAGCCCCCACCAAGAGAGTCTGTTAGTAATTTCGATTCCAGACAAACTTCATTAAAAGTATATATTTTTCTAAAATGAAGTTTATTGGTTTTTGTAACCCATTTGCCCACCAGCTTATAGGGTTATGAATTTCTGTCATATGTTTTTTTTTCATTTTAAAAGCATAGGGGGAATTCAAGTATTTGTGTTTGAAGTTCATCAAAAGATGGTAACGAAAATTTTCAAAATCTTCAATAGCCAAAAACGCATTATGCATAAATTAAAAACTGACATTAATCAGCAAGAATTTAAAGACTCTAGGTCCGCCCATGAGTTCAGGGAGAAAAGAAGATCACTTATGGGGGTCACAATCATGTCTACGAAGGGCCACTTGCAGCCCATGTATTTGACATAAGTGGTTTATGGAACATTAGAGATGGGTACAGCATTAAAAAAGAATTGTAAATTATTAAAACCTTAGAAATTATTTATTCCTTATTTATATTTAAAAACCAGATTGTCAAATTGTCTTTTATGTTTCTGAAAATTATAAAGACAGTTCGATCAAGACATAAGGTTTGGACTAAAACTTCTTTGAAACAAATTTCTTGAACTGCTTTTCGTATCTGTTCATTTCGTTTGTCATTCCAATAGTAAAAGAAAGAATAAGTCATTTTGACCTGACCACAATAACAAGAATTATACAGAGTAACGAAACAAACAAAAAGGTCCATAATAATAATAATCATAATAATAATAGTAATAATAATAGTAATAATAACAATAATAACAATGATAATAGTAATAAAAACAATGTAAATAATATTAATAATAATAATAATAATAATAATAAATAATAGTAATATTGATAATAATAGTAATAATAATAACAATAATAATAATAATAATAATAATAGTAATGATAATAATAATAATAATAGTAATGATAATAAAATAATAATAATAATAATAATGATGATAATAATAGTAATATAATGATAATAATGATAATAGTGATAATAATAATAATAATAATAATAGTAGTAGTAATAATAATAATAATAATAAAACAGATATGGGATGTCATGTTCAATGTAGCATTCTAAACAAACAAAAGGTTGTCAGGAGAATTAAATTCAATAAATTTTAAAATAGAGTTAAAACCGAAAATTAGAAAAAAAAATAATCCCCACAAAATTCTAAAAATAATAATAATAATAATAATCATAATAATAATAATAACGATAATAAAAAATGCCTCCATATAAAAAGGAGAAAATAATAAACAAATGCAATTTTTTATTTTTCTCCTTCCGGTTTTGCTGTCTTCTATTTTGATTGAATCTTGGAGAAAAAAAAATCTCCAATCAAAAACAAAACCGTGTCTTTATCGCCAACACTTGGAGACAGTGAACAAAGAAGGTAATCGGCTTTTTGGCCTTGTCTTTTTTTTCGGGTATTTGATCTTCTTCTGGTTTCCCGAACAATGAGAACGAGGCTTAAGTTGTGACAGAGCTTTAAGTCCGGATTCGCATTCCTGTTTCAAACTAATCTCAATAGACATGTTCACGAAAAGACAGAGCCTTTGTGGATCAAGTCACCAAAAATGTTTTTGTTTTTTTAATATTTCAAGGAAGAATAAAAGCCGCAAGAGTAAAGAGAACACATTAACAAATATAAACTTGGAATTCAATGAATATTGGGAAAAAGATATAAAAGAGGAAGCACTGGTTAAACTTATATTTGCATATTTTCACACACACACACACACACACACACATATATATATATATAAATATATATCTTATATACTATAAAACCCTAATAGAATTCGAACAGGTCCTACATCTGGTTTTGAATTTACGGGCATGCGTGTGGCAAGATCATGTAGGCGCTATATTTCCGAAAGAAAATACGAAATTAAATTGTGTATTCTTAAATTTTCATCCATCTTACTACTTGCCAGAATCATTTCAGTATTTTACAAGTGGTGATTCTTGATTAAAGAATAAAAGATTTTTTTTAAACACTGAGAAGATATGAAGAACCCTTTTTGAATTAAAAAATTAATAACGGAAAAGCTTTTTTTTTTAAATTAAAAAAAATAATTTATTTTCAAACACGAAAACTTTTTGAAAAAAAAAATTTGCAAGTCCCCGGTGACGGACAAAGCCGGATAATACTTCTAGTATACTTTATATATATATATATATATATATATATATATATATATATTTAGTAGGTTATAGTTCTTCTGAAGCATCATAAAGAAGAATTTAAAAACTACTACAGATAAGAAGCGATTTGAGCCCCTGGTTTGAAAATGGGATTTTAATCCCGAAATATAATTTAAAAAAAAACGCATCATACAGCCTTACAAACTTTGCAATTTTGTACCTTTACACACACACACACACATATATATATATAAATATATATATATATATATCCATGTATCACTAAATATGTACATTGTCTATACATCTATCCATGTATAGACAAACAGATAAGTAGATAAATTTCTACGTAAAGATGTTTATATTAATTATAATGCAGCTATTTCTCTGAATGGCTTTAACTGCTTCTGTATGTATGTAAATTACTCTGGATTTTTTCCTCTCTCTCTGTCTGTACATATGATCATTAATACCAGTAAAAAATCTGATGTCGTTGCCAAGGTATTCATAAATAAAATCAGTCTAAAGACTCAAGAAAAAAATATTTAAAATTGTGTTTTGATTATTTTCTTTTGCGTGTCGTGACCATTTAATAGGAAGTTGTTAGTTTTGTTTGATGGCAATACATTAAAGTTTACATGATTCAGATGGATTATATAAAGAAAAATTAAATATAAACAGTTTCTGTTTTTTAAGATAGAAATTAAACTTATATAACTTTGTTGGACTCAACAAATGGATTTTTATGAATGTTTACGTTTTATTGTTTTATCAAACGAAGACTTCTTCAGATATGACGTATTTTGATGCAAAATAGACAAAACAAGAAAGGAAAAAAATTCTTAAAATTCGAACTTCAAAGAAGAGAAAGACAAAAAGTTTAACCTGATCTTAAAACCATAATTCTCCTTTTGAGTTGTCAAAGGGAAAGATAGTCTTTCTGATAACCTAATATTATTTGTTACTTTTTATTTATTCTTAACGCATTATCGGGCTTTTTGGGGCAAGTGTAATTTTTTGGCTGAACCGGCTAATATTTTCTTTTATTTTTGATTATATATCTTTTGCTGTTTGTATTCTAAACCTTTTTTTTGTTATGTCATTATGTATTTTAGAACTTTTTTCTCATTTAATCATTATGTATTCTAACCATTTTTGTCATTCTGTCATTATGTATTTTAGAACTTTATTGTTATGTCATTATGTATTTTAGACCTTTTTTTTTTGTTTTCGCATTATGTATTTTAGACCTAGTTTTCCATTCTGTAATTATGTATTTTAGGCCTTTTTGTTGTCATGTCATTATTTATTCTAAAACTTTTTTGTTGTTATGTCATTAAGTATTTTATATTACACACACACACACACACGCACACACACACACTATAAAATCATCATTGTTTTTTAATATTCATTTCACACAGAAGAATTTATAGAAAAACAAAATTCTTGGAAGATTCCTCAGGTTTTATTGTTTCTAAATATTGCTATATGAATATGAAAAACTTGATAATAACTTTATAACTTTTATGTATTTTAGATTTTTTTGTCATTCTGTGATAATGTATTTTAGACCATTTTTGTTGTTATGTCATTGGGTATCTTAAACATTTTTGTTTTTAATTTATATATTTTAAGCTTTTTTGTTGTTGTTCTGTATGTATTTAAAGCCTTTTTTTGTATTTTGTCACTTGAAGCCAGATTATCTTTTTCTTTATTTAAAATAAATATTTTCTGTCAATAAATATAGGCGGAAAAATAGCAGTTAATGAGTCAAATACAACTGATAGGAAGGTGAGGTGATATTGCTCGTTCTTCAATAAATTTTATGTATGCCATTTGATGCAATTAGCATTAAATTAAGACATTTGAGGAAATCCGACAAAATCAATAAATCAAGGAAAAATTACAAGTTTAATAGAATTTAAAAAAAAAAGCTACGTTAACGTTTCGATTCAAGTGAAGAAGCACTTGAGTTTTATTTCAATAAAGATAAAAGAGGTGTTTAGGATTAAAACATATAAGAAAATAAATAAAAATGTGTAGGAAGATAACGAAATTCTTATTCTACGCAACCGGTTCTATCTTCATAGAAATTAAGACCTTTAGGATGGTTCTTCAAAAAAACCGAAAATTTAACGTAATAAAAGAATAATCTTATATTTAACTATCCATTTTTACGTTTATTTTAGTTTTTATTTTTAGTTTAAAATGAAACATTTAAAATTATTAATCTTTATATGTTATTTCATTTATTTAGCTATGAGGTCGGTGCAAAAACAATCTCATTTTCTCTCATATGATACATTTAAGTGTGATTTCAGAATTATTCTATGAGTGTATATAGTGTATGTATATAATAGTATATAATGTACATTTAGATGTGATTTCAGAATTATTTTATGAGTGTATATAGTGTATGTATATAATTGTATATAATGTACATTTAGGTGTGATTTCCGAATTATTTTATGAGTGTATATAGTGTATGTATTTAATTGTATATAATGTACATTTAGGTGTGATTTCAGAATTATTTTATGAGTGTATATAGTGTTTGTATATTAATGTATATAATGTACATTTAAGTGTGATTTCAAAATTATTTTATGAGTATATATTGTATGTATATTAATGTATATAATTTATATAGCTATGTAATATATCATTTTGAAGCTCATTTTTTACTCTATCGAATCATGATATTCGTTACCGATGTCATTCTCTTTATTTTATTGCAAGCTTTTCAACATCATGGAAAAAACTTAAATCTTCACGATTTTCTTTTTCAGTTCAAACCAGAGGAGTTTGACACAGGAACCGCTAACAAATGTGGGGCAAAACGAGGGTTCAAAAAATTTGTCAGGGGTGACGAGAGCCTTGAACATGAAAAGGGTTGCAACCGACTGACAGCGGGTTATATCGAACATTTGTACGACATAATTCAATCCCATTTTCGAAAAACCATGAGAAAAGATGCTGTTAAACTTGGAGTCGACCCCTCAATAATAGTTTGCCATTTAATGCAAATTAGAAAATAAAATGTTTAGTCAATGGGTCCTGTTTTAAATGAACGATACTCAAAAAAATCATCGTTTTGAGGTTTCAGCATCATATGTTTTGTTCTCTATTTAAGATAATGGAAACCTTTTTTGGAAAATATAAAGTTTAAGAATGTTTTCATTAAACTTTGCTCAGCAACACGATAGTCATTAAGAAAAACAGAATTATATTGCAAATCTTCCTATCATTTCTCTGAATGTCCATTATTGGTCTTTGTGTATTTTCTATTAACTTTAT
This sequence comes from Idiosepius hallami, assembly GCA_034780655.1. Taxonomy (NCBI): domain Eukaryota; kingdom Metazoa; phylum Mollusca; class Cephalopoda; family Idiosepiidae; genus Idiosepius; species Idiosepius hallami. The sequence goes on from JAUZSX010289156.1 coordinate 8,325, forward strand.
TTAATTCCCATTTAGCAAGTTCAATAGTTACATACTGCTAATTTTCTGATATAATGTATTAAGTTTTAATAAAAGTTATGCCCGTAGTTTGGATTGAAATGGAACTCAAGTCATAGATTGATATAAAAAAATATCTTTTAATCACCAACAGAGTCACGATTCTTTTCAGTGACATTTTCTCATCAACTCATATTTTTGATGCTTTATTTTTTGGCATGTAATTCATCTTTTTGTTTTTTTGGATAAAACTAAATTCTGCAAAACAGATTTTCTGTAAATTTCTCCAACGATAATAACAATACTTTGAAGCTCTGATATAAAACTATAATTTTCCTGCAAGATATTTAAAGTGATTCTTGGCTTTTAATTTTTAATAAAATTAGTTATTTTCTCAAATCCATGGAGTCCATCTTTTTTTTTCTTTGTATATTTATTATACAGCTTATAATTCTCATCTTTAGATTTGTTTAAGTCACAACGTTTCGCTCGATCGCTCCTTCGGCCTTCTTGGGTTGATAGAGTTTTTCTTTTAATGATCAAAATAAAATTTACAATCGAATGTTTTTATGCTGTTAATATAATGTTTGATTTTCAATTTTTTAAATAATGTCTGCCGTCGCCTTTTTTTTAAAAATATTTTCCTTTCTGGTGATTCAATTTAAAAAAAAATATTAATCTCTTATATTGATGTATTAATTTCTTTTGGACTGCTGTCCTCATCCTTATTCATATTATTTATTTATTCATTATCTCAAAAAAATTCCCAATAAATAATAAAAAATTAAACTGGCTTTGAAAAAAAAAAAAACATCAGAGTGCAGATTTATTATTGAATTTCAGCAAAGTATAGAAAATATGCTTGTGTTTAGTCTTCTACAATACCAAATATTGATCAGGGGAAAGTTTTAACCTGGAGTTAACCATTTAGTAGAATGTAATATGCTATTAGAAATATTAAAAACTACATTCTCCCAAAAATACAAAAGAGAAAAACCGCTGTGAGGACAGAAACAACAACGGAATTTAGTTAAGTGGTTTCAAACAATGCACCTTTGTGTTAAATGTATTAAGTCTATCTTATTCGCCTCCTACTGATATGAAACCAGCAAATCGAATTCTAGCGGTAGAAAAAAAGGTAAGCGAACCAATAGAAATCTGCGATAACGATATCATAGTCTTAGATTTTTTTCATCTCAATAGATCTGTGCGACAGACCACGCCTTAATGCAACTCGAAACAGGAATAAACCTAAAGATTGAAATCCACTGCTTTCGTCGGCAAACCGGTTTTCATGCAATCAAATATCTCTGAAGTGAAAATCTATTTAAACCTTTGTATTTTATTTCATTATTTTAGTCTTTGTTATTTCAGTGCGAAATGAATAGTTATGCATCAATCTTGTCACCCTGGTTTCCGTTCATTCTGTTAGATTTCTAAAAAAATATTTCTTTGAGCATCGAATTACTATATGATAACTATATTACTCTCCCTATATATATATATATATATATATATATATATAATGTGTGTGTATAGGGAGAGTAATATTGTTATCATATACATATATTTGAGCATCAAATTACTCTACGATAACAATATTACTCTCTTTACACAAACACACACTCACATATACACACATACATACATATATATATATATATATATATATCCATTATATATATATATATACAGTGCCTGTCAAAAGTATTGTATACATTACATTTTTCTTCATAACTTTACTTAGGGTTCACGATTTTACCTGAAATTTGGTCATCATATTCCTATTACTATTCGGTCGACGTGGCTCAGTGGATAGATAATCGGACTTCGAAACCGTAATAAGCGGGTTCGAATCCAAGTTGTTCCGTCAACGTAAACATGTCGACTTATATCGTTGGGAAAGGTATGAAGCCCCATCTTCCCTCCAGCTATGGGTCAAATAGTGCAAGACATCAACGACGGATGTGGCGGATGATGTCTACAATGACACAACGGCACTGTAGGCGGGTGAAGGCTACAACAGAGGATGGCCTCCAGTCGTCGGGGTTATCCATGCCATTGGAACAAGGCCATCCTTTTCCAAGGGTCCGTGTAGTGACTGCAGGTGCATCTGTCTCCCCACGTTAAACAGACAATACGCATAGGCGTCCTCCCGAAAAGGTCCACAGGGACTAGACGGAGGTCAGTCATTCTCAACCACAAGTGACCGCCGAAAAGGAAGAAGAGGTTACTATTCCAACCAATATTTGGGGTAGTAATTACAAAATCCAAATTTAGAAAGTTTATTTTCAAGGAAAAATATAAATTAACAAACTCAAAATTATTGGATACATTGATTTAATATTTGATTGCAAAGTTTTCTTTTTTTATTGAATACCTTCCTTGGTTAGTTTGGCAGTATTATAGGGATCACTGTCGTCTTGATACACGAAATTGCTATTATGTCCCCCCAAAATCAGCAGATTTCTGCAGGGTTTTCTCCAAAATCTCCCTGTTCATACGCCGATTCAGTCTCCTATTGATGATATTTAACTCACAAACACCGCCCAATTAAAAACACCCGATTAAAATAGTCGAACCACCGCCAAAATTTACAGTACGAATGGTAATCTTTTTGTTGTAGCCAGTGATATTTTTCATCATACCAGTGTTTTGATTTTCGTTTCGTCCGATGAGATTATTTTGTTCCAAAATTCTTGTGGTTTCTTCCCATATGTTTTAGCATAATTCAATTGTGGTTTGACATGTTGACGCTTCAGCAATGGAAGACACAAAAAACAAACGCATTATTATCCATTTATCATCTATTGTATCATCCATTGTGTACCAGTACATCAATAATAATCATCGCAGTCAGTTGGATATTGACTATGAAAGGCTGGGACTTTAGTATTCCACCTTGGCGCCCAACTGGCGTGCGCAGGTTATTATTGTTGCAGTATCTGTTGCGCATCAGATAGGCATCCTCTGAACCTCCAATGCCCACATCCAGTGGAGCGAACCTGCGACGACTGGCAGCAGAGGAGGCTGCAGGGCTTTTAAAATCAATCTTCACCTAGATGAGATGCTCTCCCGAATTAACGAGCCCCATCTACCGAAGGAAGCTAAAATGAATGCAATGGTTTTGACTTGGAATTGAACTCGCGTAATACGATCTCAGGGCCCGAGGTCTTACCAATGCTCCACTGTCACTGCCTTCAATAATAATAATAAAAATAATAAATAATTCACTTTGACCAATATCAATGGTCCCACTTGCACCGCGGTGGGAAACCTTGCAGAAAGGGCGGGAAATACCCAGGTTAGTGTCTGTAGGCGCAGTTAAACTACTGGGTTGATGTACCCTTTGGTTGGACAAGTATTTATACATGCGGCTGGGCACCGCTTGTGAAGTTCAAATTCCCATGAGACTTGACACTGAATTGTGTGCGTGTTCAGTGGTTGAGCCGGCTAAACCTGTATGGGTGAGTATGTCGACACACACACACACACACACACACACTATAAAATCATCATTGTTTTTTAATATTCATTTCACACAGAAGAATATATAGAAAAACAAAATTCTTGGAAGATTCCTCAGGTTTTATTGTTTCTAAATATTGCTATATGAATATGAAAGACTTGATAATAACTTTATAACTTTTATTTACACCCCATCATCACTTCTACCTTATATGCACAAAAAGAAATTAGAATTAAACTAAATAAAAAATAATGCTAATAACCAAGACTGCTATTTTGATTTAATATTTAAATTCTCAGCCAAAAATACTTTTTATCACAAACACACACGCACAGAAAAGAAAAAAAAAGAAGAAAAAGGAAGAAAAAAATAAAAAAGGAAGAAAAAAAAATAAAAAAGGAAAGAATAAAAAGAAATAAAGACTTTTTTTTATACATAGAGCCAATGTAGAAATTTATTCATATGCAAATGCAAGAAAATTTCTAAAAGTAAAGCCCCTTGAAAATAAATTATTTAAATAAGTGTTTAAAAATTCACTCCAAAGTTTTACTGATGGAATGATTATTAATGGTTAAAAATAAAGAGATTTGTATGAAACTTGGAAATATTCTCAACTTTTATGAAAACTTTTAACATGTTCTATTTCAAGAAATTATGCAAGTAAATAAAAATTCTAGTTGAAAAAACAAAAAAATAGATTAAAAAAAGAGCTTTTATTAATTGTTAATTTGCAACAATTTATTGTAAATATACCTTTATAGAAATTTAGGCAGTGAACTTGGAGAGTTGATAAAAGCTCTTCTCAATATTTTCTATTGCAAAATTTATGCAAGTAAATAAAAAAAAGTCTAGTTAAAAATAAACAAATAGATTTTTTTAAAAAAAAAGTGCTTTTATTAATTATTGATTTGCAACAATTTATTTATTATATATCTTTATAGGAATTTGGGCAGAAGTTGGAAAATTGGTAAAAGCTCGGGCTCTGGAATCGTAGTACGCGAGTTCAAATCCCAATTAAAACCATTGCATTCACCTTTAGCTGCCTCGGGCAGATGGGGCTCTTTAACTCGATAGATTTTCTCATCTAGGTGAAGGGTAACACCGAATGTAAAAAGCCCTAAAAAGAGCACGTAAAAATGGCCTTGTGCCAAACTTGGGTTCGTGTTCATCAAGTAAATATAATATATTGAGAGAGATAGGCAGAAAGAAAGATGGATTTTTAGATGTATATTGTGATAATAATTTTTTAATTAATCCTAACAATTATTTTCGTATTATTTGGCATTACATCATTGAAGCCAAGTAGCCTTGCAACCCCAGGCCATTGCAGGGTCTACTGGCCCCTAAACTGGCCCTGCTTATCCATATATTATTTTTTCATGAAATAAATTATATTATTCTAAAAAGATTTGGCGTCAGAAATGGTCGTTGGCCTTGAACGGTGATATGAGAAAAAAGAACATTTTAGAATAAGGTTGAGTAAAATTTTCACGATTTATTGTCCGACCAGGCCTAACATTAAATTCCCCAATCAGTAAAACTTAAGGAGTCTTGAATATAAAAGACTTCTATGGTGCCTTGATCCCTGAATGCTAAACGCTAATTTATATTTTCATTTCCTTTTGTCGACAAAAAAGGGCGAAATTAGGAAAACTAAAGATTGCAAGGAAGGATTAATTTATGTAAATCGAGGCATTTTCCATTATTATTATCATTTTTTTTTTACTTACCTCTATAATTAGGAGGACACAATATAAGTTTAACATCGATGGATTAAATACTCCAATTATGCTTAATTATCTCTGTCCTCGAGCCAAAATTGAATGCTGATTTCTTATAGATGCAAAAATTCACACCAAACGCACATTCACAAACACACACGCACAGACGTACACACACACACACACACACACACACACACACACGCACACACACACACACAAACACACACACACACACAAACATGCGTATACTTAAGCGCTTAATCACTCACTCTCTCTCTTTCTCTCTCACACCCACAAACACCCACTCCCCCAAACATAACCAACATATCTGTAAGTTTTTGCTTAGGTTTGTGTTTGCGTATGCGTCTGTGCTTTCTGAATAACTCTCTTCATCACAGTATTTAATTTTTATTGGTATGTAAGTATGAATATATATATATATATATATATATATATATTTATATATTAAAGAAGTTCTTTGCCTAGGTTTCACCTCTGGATCGTCAGGAAAACACGATGTTCTCCTGACGATTCAGAGGTGAAACCTATGTAGATAACTTCTTTAATAAATAAATCATAGGTCTACTTTAATATCGAGCACTTTATATGTTAATTAATAACAACTTCTTCTACTTACACACACATATATATTATTTACTTGGTGATCACAAAAGTAAATAATATATATGTGTGTGTAAGTCGAAGAAGTTGTTATTATATATATATATATATTGCAATACAGCAAATATGTTTGCCTTTCATACACTCTAAAAGTGTGTATGGAACCAAACAACATATATATATATATATATATATATATATATAATTATTCTAAGTAATAAGGTTGCTTAAAATTATAGTTAGATTGCTCAATATCAGTGATAGAGCGTGTATATTAGTTA
>JAUZSX010289167.1:0-14413 GCA_034780655.1 Idiosepius hallami
ATAAAACCATGTTTTGTTCATAGATTTTTGATTAATGATGCTTGTGATTTAGATAGACTTGTCAGAATCAGAGAAGAATTTCCTGCCAAAGACCAATAATTTGATTCCACCCTCACCAATTCCAATAGCAGGCACTTTGGTTAGAAACTGAACATAGTTAAAAAAAAAAGAGAGAGAGAGTGAAGAAGAGGCATAAAGAGAGAGATAGAGAGAGAGAGAGAAAGAGAGAGAGAAAAAAAGAGGAGAGAAGGAGATGGAGAATAGAGAGAGAGAGAAAAGAGAGAGAAATAAAGAAGAGAGAAGATGGAAGAGAGAGAAGAGAATAAAGTGAAGAAAGAGAGAAGGAGTGAGAAAATAAAAGAAGTGAAGAAAGAAATTAAGAGAAAGAGAGAGAAGGGAAGAAGAAGAAGAAGAAAGGAAGAGAGAAGGAAGAAGAGAGAAAAAGGAAAGAGGAGAGAGAAAGAGTGGAGAAGAGAGAGAGAAGGAAACCACAAAAAGAGAGAGAAAGAGAAAAAGTAGAGAAAGAGAGAAAAAAGAGAGAAAGTGATCAAAGAGAGAGAGAGAGAGAGAGAGAGAGAGAGTGAGAGTGAGTGAGAGAGAGAGAGACAGACAGACAGAGCTTTTGTAATGGATCACTTAAATAATACTAAAATTTGATCCTCCTTAATTTTTACGGTAAATTACAAAACTAACAAATATCATTTGTTGAAATTTGCTTTTATGTCAGATTGATTGATTATTTTAGAAAAGGTTTTGCAGTAATTGAGAAAAAGATTTCTTTAAGTGTTATAAGGAACTTGCCTTTTGCACTCCCCTTTTGGACTCTTCCGACCTCTACACCGAGCTTAGCCCATTCTGGGAGAGAACATCTTGTTGCTGCTAAAGATCAGAATTGTCATACCTGACGAACAAAGTTAGGCCAAATCCAGTGCTGTGCTTTGCCACATAGTGGCCCCTATGCAGAATGCACCTTGCAGCCCCTTCGCCCTAAAAAGGCAACTTACACACCCAAAAACATACTATAGGCTTTGATCAAAGTCTATATATACATATACATATATATATATATATATATATATATATATATATATATATAAACACAGTGCCATGCTTAGCCACATAGCTGCAACGATGCAGAATACGTGTTGTAGCCCCTTTACCCTAACTAAAATGCATCTGTCACACTCACAACATGCTATAGGCTTTGACTAAAGTCTATATATGCATACATATACAAATATATTTAGAGAGACAGACAGACCAAGAGACAGAGAGACTGATTCATAGATATATATTGTTGTTCTCTAAGTGTTATGTTGCCCAACTACCTATCAGTATCTGTTTCACCTGTCATCGTGGATCGATTGAGTTGGTTTCACCCATTGAATTAGTCATATCTCGAACTGCTTGTCCAAATTAGTGACCCATTGAGGAGGACACAAAATAAATTTTTAAAATTAGAGGATGACGATTTTAGGTATATTGGTTTCTGGTCTATACAGTGAGGTTATGTTAACATACCTTTAGAGCCTCGCAGAAATTGAACCAGCTCACTATGTCATCATATAGACTATCAGTGCCCTACTCACTAACAATACAGCCCATCTGCTAAATGCTCCTTGTAGCTCATCAATGAGCAACCAGCAAAATGCAACTCAGCCAGCAATGAAGGCTTCTATAAAGGATTATTATAATTTATCTGCTTTCATAAACATAATCCACAGAACAAAGATCCTCCACCAAATCAGAAAGGATGAGAGTAGAGCACTTTTTAAAGAGTCAAAATAGTGGTTTAGATTACAGTTTACAAGCTGATCTGGTGGCTGAGAGAGTAGAATCTGGACTGACATCATTTTGCTCCAGTTTCAATTCTGGGTAAAGAAGAACCTCGGGTTTGCAGAGCAACACTAATGAGGTGGAGACGCCGAATCAGGCCTGTTTACAGATTGCAAAAAATATTTTGTGTATATATATATATATATATATATTAATCTGTGTAGTAAGGTTGCTAAAATTTATAGTTACAGTGCTCAATATCAGTGATGTAGCATGTATATTAGATAAGTGTAGATACAAAGTCAATAGCTTTTGGCGACTAAGTTTCTCACCAGTGCGGTCGTCAGGCTGAAAGCCTCTCTCTCTATGTATGTGTGTATATATATATATATACATACATACACACATAACATATATATATATATATATATATATATATATAAAGAAAGAAAGATAGATAGATAATTTGTTGATAGATGCAAATTTCAACTAAATATAATAATAATTATTTCTATTAGGAATCTTGTAATTAGTATTTCTTCTCTTCTTGTCCTCTTTTTATTAAACATTTTGTTTGTTTGTTTTTTAGTTTAAGCTTTATTTGTTGGAGTTTGTTGTTTTTTGTAGGAATTCCATGTCATTTGAAGATCACAAAACAGATACGAAAATAAAAAGAACTGCTGGCAATGCAGGGTGCCCTTGCTAGTGTAAGTGAGAGAAAGAGAGAGAGAGAGACCCCAGTCCTTCCAAGCTCTTCTGCATAGTTCCTGGCAAATTGTAGATTTATTACTTGTTTTATCTTTAGTGACAAGAGATAGCCAGAGAAATAGAAAAACCAGTAATAAATAATGAATGCAAAGCCAGGAGGGTTTGGTGTTTGGATGAGGGAATGAGGCAGAGTCTCCATGCAAGATTTTAATATGCCTAGCAATGATTAGCTTGCTAAGTAGTAACCTAGGGCTCAGGGGTGTTGGAGTGAGTTTTGGCAGCAGGAAATGAAGATTACTTCAAATGAATGGAGATAAAATCTTTGTAAAAAAGTCAAAACATTCTAAAATGGTTTTCAGTTAAATAGAATTATAAATAGCAACTGTCAGAAGACATAGATACTTTAGACAGTCTGTCTATTGTTTTGTCTGTCTGTCTTTGACCAACTCTCTGTCTCTTTGTTCATCACTGTCTGTCTGTCTATGTATATTCTGTCTGTCTATCCCATTGCTCTGATCATTGTTCTATCTGAGTGTCTGTCTGATAATTACCAAGCATCTGTCCATTTATTATTTTCAGCTTGCTTGTTATACAGGGTGGTCGACGTGGATAGGCAATTGGCCTTAGAACCGTAGTATGCGAGTTCGAATCAAAGTCGTTCTATCAACGTTGACATATCAACTAATACCTTGGGAAAGGTATGAATCCCCATCTTCCCTCCAGCTATGGATTAAATAGTGCAACTTGTGTTATTAAAAAACTCTGTGTGTATAAAATAGCGTTTATCAAAAGTAATTGTTCTCATAATTAAAATGACCTAAAAGGTTGATATGCCATTAAGCACAAAATAAACAAGCAAACATTGTTATGCACAAAATCTTTTTGTATTTATCTGAAATTTTTAGATGAAGATAGATTTAAATGATCTAAATCAGGAGTTCTCAAAACACTTCGACCATCCTCACGGAGGTTTTCACTCATTTTTTTTAGATATATATATATTTTTTTACTTCTAGAGTTAGTTGTATAAGGCCCTTATTCAAAAATTAAAAAAAAATGGAAAGGAAGATTCTAAAAAAATGACTGGTCCTTCAGTTTGGGGAATAGAGTAGGTTCAACAACCAAGTTTTTGTAAAAGAAAGGAAATCATTTGAAGATTTGGATGAGAACCATTGCAGTTCTTTGTTTCACAAGGAATCAAGACAGTTACGCAAATAAATACTTGATGCTCATTTACAGTTAGGGAAAGACAGAGATTAGTTGCATTTTTATACAAGTACATTTGAAATTTAGAGTTATAGTATTAACCTTATAATATGTAGTTGGCTATAAAGAAAAGTATTTATCATCATAGTGTAGGATTGAATATCGAAACATTGTGTATAAAGCAATAAGAGTAATCATAACAGTCCAAATAATTTAAATAATACTAATTGGTAATTGAATAAATGAAGTTTACTTCACACCTGAAACAAAAAATGTTTGAAATATCCCAAAATAGAAATAAACATATAGACTCAGACATCATCAATCAATTCAATAGCTTCCTATCACATAAAAATTAAATTGCCTCCCTGTGGGATGTCCACTAAATGTTGGGAACCATGGCTAAAGACTTAGATTAATAGCCTATAAAATATGAAGCTTAATTTATCCTTGCATACAATTCATGACTTGAAAAACAGGCAGATTTACATCATTCTTGTTTAGCCAATAAAACAAATAAGGTTTAATTTTGCAAAAGTACAAAACCAGGATTCAAAATGGCATGTCTACAGTGTTAATCATTGCACTGTGGATTTTTAGTTTTATTTATTCTGTTTAGAGTGAACTTGTTTCTTTGTTTATTTTGTTTTATGGCATATCAACTTTTTTAGGGCCATTTAATGCCGAGAACAATCATTTTTGATAAATGTACTTTCCTAGACTTCTGGATTCACTCTGCATTTTTTGGTCTTCCCTGGTTAGGTTCAGGAAGAGGGACAAACTACTTTGGGACCACTTGGCTATTCCTTAACCCTGCCAGACCTGAGCTACTGAACCTAATTTGCCTCTGTGCCTTGCCTGCTCAGCCAAAATGGGAAAAAAAATTTAATTGCGTAATTTTTTGCCTATCGTCAACTGCCAGTACTCAGCCTTGGTGTGTGAGTGCTTTTCAGTCCAACAGGTGAGGCTCTCATTGATAATGCTCAGGTACCTTTTGCAGTGGGTGCGCTATAACCTTTTCTTCACCTTCTTTGCAAAACATTAGGCTTGCACTAATCCAAGGCTAAACAGCGATTCAGTAGCTATTTTAAGCTACCTGACAACACAAATAACCCCGATGTTGAAAAAATGCAGGTTTAGCTGTAGATTGATAACTTGATCTAGTGGGGTTAACAACCCCAACTTGAGTCAATATCAAGTGATCACAAAATACCTTTTCAATTGCAGTACTGAAAAAGAGGGAGAGGCCATGTGTTCCAAGTGCATTCTATTATTAAATAAGTGTTTTTCCAATATGTAATCTACAGCAGTTCTGTATTCTATTATTCATGGCAAATGATCAACTAGAAAAAAATAAAAGGAAGCAAATTAAATTGTTATGATTTTTAAAAACATGGGGTTTCATTTCATGTTAAAAGGTTAAAATTGTTTTTTAGAAAATGTATTTCTCTCTTTAAATAAACATAAACAATTTTTAGACTATAGTCCACATCTTTATTGTTATATTCCCAATGTTCAGGCCATTATACCCATTGGCCATATTTTGGTGATTAAGCTTGGAAACGTTTATTTTATCATTGGAATACCTATACCCAGCCCTGGTTAATGGAACGAGAACTGCACATCCCCATGGATTGAATAAAGGGTCAAATTCAAAATTTGGACAATCAGGCCATAGGTAGCAAAGGTGGAGAAGTAGTAAAAAGCTTGGACTCTTGAATTGTATTACATAAGTTTGAATCTCAGTCAAACTTCCTTTTTTTAAACACAATTTTTTTAATAACACAATATGCACTATTTAATCCATAGATGGAAGGAAAGTGGGGATTCATACCTTTCCCAGAGGTATTAGTCCATATGTGAAAATTGACGGAACAACTTGGATTCAAACTTTAGTCTTAAAATTCCAAACTACCCACTGTCCTAAGTGTACTTGCCATAGATATTTGAAGTGCAATATTTTACATTCCACCACTACATGCCTCTATGTACATTTGACATGCATACTGAATTCAATTCTCAACAGATATTTGTTGGCTGTTGTCTTGTGGCAGTTCCAGGAACTTTGAATAAATAGCTATGAGATTCTAGCCAAGTAATAATTAGTGCCGTATAAGAAAGATATTAAAATCCTTAAGGAATAGACAGAAGTGACAAAGTAGACGAGTTGAAATAGGAAGGCTAAATAAATGTTGAAAAATAAGTATCAAATAGAGTTTATATTTATTATTAATCCTTTGGACCCTCAGGTAACAAGCAGAATCTATTGAAGAAGACCATAAGTAATTAGCAAAATTATTAATTAATTAGCTTATTATGGCAGGTTGAAATATTGGTTGTGTTGTTTTTTTTCCGCTAGGTTGCCAAGGCTGATATAATAGACTTTTAGGGTCCAAAGGTCCAAAATTGCAATTAACCAAAGAGTTTTCTTGACTAGGGCAATGAGGATGAAACAGTGGTAAAAGCTTCGACTTAGGAATAGTATTATATTATAATATTTCAAATCCCAGTTAAAATCATAACATTGGCTTTCAGCTTTCTCTGGCAGATAAGACTCGTTAATTCAGAAGAGTTACTCATCTAGGTGAAAGGATAACACTGATTCCAAAAACCTGGATGGACGAGATATGTCACTCAATGAGAGGAACTCATCCAGGTGACAGATAAACTTAGATTTCAAATCACACAGGGATATAATGAGTATAGAAAACTGGCCTTGTGTCTAACCTTGGTTGGTGCTCGACCAAGAAGGTATAGCTTTTATCATTTTACCCTTTTATAATTAATTTTATTATTATTATTATTATTATTATTATTATTATTATTATTCTTTCTCTTTTTTTTAATCAAGATTTTTCTTCCTCCTTTTCCTTTTCTTTTCTCTTTATTCTTGCTTCTTTTCTTCTTTTTAATTTTTCTTTCTTTATCTCCATCTTGTGGATTTGTGAATCCTGATACATTAGTTTCCAATTTCTGTCATTTCATTGATTTTACATTATAAATCCCCTATATTCTCTCTAGCTATGGGTGAAATTGAACAACCTGTGCAATAAAAAAATGAGGTGATACAATGAAAAATGTTTGATAAAAATGATCTTTCCTGGCATTAAATGACCCAAAAAATTGATATGTTATAAAATCACTCAATCAATCTTCATCCCCCTTACTCCTCAGGAGGATAAGGTTCATTAACTTGGAAGAGTAAATCATGTAGATATAAGGATAACACTGATTCTGAAATCAAGTGTAGATGAAGCTCTCGGAGAGTTGCTCATCTTGGTGCAACCCGGATTACAAAAAGACTAGGGGTTATAATGAGCATATAAGACTGGCTGAATTTGGTTTGGTGCTCAAATAGATATTTGCTTTCTCCTGTCTTTTCATCCTTATTATTCTCTGCCCTTCTACGTTTCAATCGAATTACCCTACAATAATTTTAACAACAAAGGCAAATCATCCGTTAAAAGAAGAAAAATTCAACCAAAACTAAATTGGAAACAAACAATATAGGTCACTTGAGGAAGCCTGAAGAATAATTTGGTTGAAATTAGAATAATAAGAATAATAAGAATAATAAGAATAATAAGAATAAGGCCAATCATCCAAATAATGTCGAATTATAAATCAATAAAGTTAAAATCTTTACGATTAAATCAAAGAAACCTTGTTAAATTGAGAACTATTGAAATAAAAAATAAAACAATTTATCTATGACACATTGAATCAGACTCTGCAATTTCAAAGGGGACGCAAGTACCCTAGGGGCTACAAATAAGCTTCATATCTAAGGATGATAATATCTTTATTTACCCCTGAAGTCTAATTTTTGATAGAACATCAAATACTTATCAAATTTGCATTTAAACTTTTTTTAAAACTCCTTTAAATGAAATGCACTGAAATTGCAAGAAATACCAAAAAACGTCCGAAAAAATGAGAAAAAGTTTGTTTTCTTCAAAAACACACATTGTGTAATTTCTTTTTTTTCTTTTTGTGATCCCAGACTATCTGAGTTCATCTGAGTGTGAATTATTCTGTTGAAAGTACCATTTATTGTAAGTTTAGTATGTTGGGGGGGGGGAGTCTGCTAGATTCATTCTGTGATGAGGTCGCAATGTTACTAAGCCTGATACTGATTGAAATGATAATTCATTGTTGATAAGAATTTAAAAGTAAAGATTGATTTTGATGGATGCACTTTACTTTTATATCTGACAGTTGTTTAATATGTTGTGCACTTGATTGAATCTATGTGTGTGGGTGTGCCTATGCCTATTGATTTGATAGGTAGATCATTACCATAATGGAGATACTCAAAATTGGACAGTAATATTGAAAAGACTATGTTTATAACAACTGAAAATAAATCTTGGTAAATAATTGAACAGAATAAAAAGAAAAAATGAATCAATGAATAAATCTAATAGAAAAGCCAGCTAAATATAAATGGCATCTAAAATATGGGTTGGCATGATAAAAAAAAAGAAACAGGCAGCTATATAAAAGAGGAGGAGAAGAGGAAGAACAAAAGATGTGGAAAACCCGGCACTAAACAGAGGCTTACAAAGAGCTCATTTGCACCACAATTGAAGCAATCCTCATAAAAATATCATTCTTTTATATACAAGAAAAAAAAAAAAGAAACTGAAATAAAAACAAAACAAAAAAATTAATAAAAGAAAAGTGTTTCTCTCCTACAAAAAAAAAAAAAATGTAACAATTGATGTATCGTCTAAATTAAGCTGTCAATTTGATTGCTCTTCTACAAAAGCAGAAATCAAACAGAAGAGAAAGTATGGTAGCATTTACCTTGCTCAGATATTTGAAATCCATCTCAAAAAATGAGAACGAATGAGAAAGAAAGAAGGAAAAATACAATAAATATCACAAATGAAATTTGTTTTTTGACAAAAGGAAAATTAGGTAATGCTTTATATCAGCAGTTCAGCACCCACAGCTGCCAAAATAAATACCAAAACATATACCATACATTTCAGCATCCCAGGGTACAGATGTAAATCAATAGCAAAAATTTCAATCAGTCATAAATTGAAATCATTTACTTTACAAGAAATTATCAAATATATTCACAAAATCAAAACAATAATAATTTTCCCTTGTCAAAAAATCAATCATTTTTAAATGTCAAAAAAAATCAATCATTTTTTCTTCATGACAAAATCAATTTACATTTTTGTGGCCTTATCAGCTGATTTATGTCAACACGTATCATCACCCAGAACTTTTGGTAAACTTAAAAGCCCATCTTGGGCTTTTTTTCTGTTTGACTCAGTTTTGGACTACATCTAAGGTTCTCAATTTCTATCCTGAACATGACTGCCCACAAATGGCCATCATTTTCTTTACCCCATCTCTCTTAAAAGCTCAATTGTGCTCAACAGTAGCCTGTGGTCAAGACATTGTAAAGTCTTGTCTAACTTTAAATTGGCTATTTTATGTGGCATTCATAATTCAAGTACTTCATTCTTGATAAAGTTAAAAGACTCTCAACAAAGCATAAGAAACATTTCCTCAAGATTCTACTCCAAATCATTTCACTATTAGGCTTGGCCAATTTAGTCCTACAACTGGTTTGGCTATAAATAATTATTAAATATCAAATGGTTTTGTTTATTTAAAAAGATTTTTTTGGATATTTAAATAAAGATCTTTTCATTATTTTTATGGCCAGGTGTTTATCAAAGTCTAAGTCAAATAAAATTAAACCTGTTAATAAGCCATTTATAGCTGTTAGTAATTGATAGAAAGATTATGCAACAATTAACTACAAATGTTGAGAAGAATTTGAAAAAGATGCTAGAATTAAAAACAACCTTGCAACATATTTTCAGTAGAATTGATTGAAACCAGTTAAAGATTCTTGATTATCTAAAGCAGGGGTGCTCAACCTCCCCCCTCTCCATGCGTGGACACTTTTTTCTCTTTTTTTTTATTTCGTGGACCCTCTTATAACTATTGGTCATATAACAATAATCTATTTAGATTGGCCAAAAATTTTGTTCTTTAATATTTTTTTAATATAAAATTATGATTTAAATATAAATTTTAATAAATAAAATGATGTCTTGTATTGTTATTCTTCAAATCCTGTATTTGGTCTAGCAAGCATGTCAATATCATTGTGTAATAAGCATTGAGCAGAAGAGTGATTACATTTTTGATTGTATTAAAGTCTTGAAATAAAAGATCAAGTACTAATGAACTACAGATAGCTGCAAAAAGATATACCATAAGTATGGAGGGAATGTGAATGCTGTTACAGAATAGGCTTGCCAGAAATTATTTGCATTATTCTCAAGAGGAAATTTTCCAATGTGAGATGCTCTCCTTCATTCTTGCAAGCCAAAGGTGATCGACAAGTCAAAGACGTAATTGATCAACAGTGGTGTTTGACAATCAGAGAAAATACAAAATTTCAAAATCAAATTTGGAACATGAATTGCATAAACTTTAAAAAATAGTCAACAATAATCAAGTAAAGTTGTAGTTAAGATCATCATTGATATTTGACAACCGAAAAAAAAAAAATATTCTTAAAATTTCCAAATAAAACATGGAAAATAAACTTTGTAAATTCAGTTATTTTCCTGAACTTAAAAATAAACAAACTTTTTAGTTAATTTGATATGACATTAAAACCAAGATTGAACATTTCTATAAAAACATTAGAACAAAATTTTTGAATAATTCTTGATTTCAACAGTCAATCACAGTTATGTAAACTGAAAAAAAGAAAATAGGAAATCTAGAAATGCTAAAATGGGTTTACAGCAATTTTATTTTATTTTATTTTTTTTTTTTTGGTCGGAAGGGAATTTTAAATTTTTATTTTTTAAAGAATGAGAATTCTCGGTGAAATGCTCTAGATTTAAATTATGAAGAATGTCTTCATGGAATGCTAGCATTTGGATCAAGCTAACAGGTATTTGTTTTTTTCTACTTACCTGTGACAGATGATTAGGCAGGTGTAACAATTTTCCTAAGGTGATCATATGTCAAGCTCTTACCTAAAAAAACAAAAGAAAGAAAAAAATCATTTATTCAAATATTCATAAAAAAGTAAACAAAATTTATGTTAATATAAAAAAGAAAAATTCAAAGCATTTCCTTTCTTTATAACAAAAAAAAATGTGTCTAAAAATACTTTGTATTATAATTCCTCCACTGATGATATACAGTGGATCTTATTATATACTACTGTTATATAATGAAAATAACAACTATCTTCATTGTGGGTTAGACCACTTGCGAAAGTGGATAGGGAGTCGAACTACAGAATCGTGAAACACGAGTTTGAATTCTAGTTGTTCCAATTGTGTTCACATTTGGACTAATACTCATGAAAAAGGTATGAATCATCAAATTCCCCCCAGCTATGGGTTAAATAGTGCATACTTCTTTATTTAAAAAATCTGTCTGGACAAAATTATCATTTATCACAAATGATTGTGCTAGGCATTAAATAGCCTAAAAAGGTTGATATGCTGTAAAACAAACAAAGCAACTGTTATATAATGACAACAATCAGCCTAATTGATATGAGAGTCTTAGAATCAGATTATCTTGTCCTATGGATTACAACTATGCATATAAATATATATTATAATATAAATATCAGATCATTGTGGTTGTATGAGACCCTACATCCTGTTGCTCTTTAGAAAACAAAACTATAATATTTAGTTTTTAAAAATAAAATTTCCTGTTTATCTGTAGAGCTTTTCAGAAAATGAAACCATTATAGTTATTAAAAAATATGATTCAGACCACTAAAATTTGCATATATATGGTAATACCTTTCTATATAAAAGATTTCCTTAAATACTTTATTAGGAATGACTTTTCCTTATAAAAGCATTAACTGCTTTCCTATTCAATAGGCTTCCTCAATTACCTTAGTAGCAAGTCCCTGGAAAAAAAAAATGAGAAATATTTCTAATCTTATATAATATAAACTTCCAGATGAAAATATGAAATTGAACTGTGAAAACTGTAAAAACATTGTAAAAAGAAATTATAATGTCAGCCTAAGACATTGGAATGTTTTCTTTTTTTTTTTCCGATAAACTGTTTTTATTATACATCATCAGAATTTATTTTCAAATTCTTTTAATATATTTATATTAAATGAAAAGTAAGTAAAACCATGCATGTTTAGTTGATAGATAAATAGATTGATAAACAAACAGGCAGGCAGATAGATAGATAGATGAATAGATAGATAGATAAACAGATAGACAGACAAGTTGATAGATAAAATTCTGTGAATTTCTCACTTAAAAAAACATGGGGCAAAAAAGGTTGATATGAGAGAAGATTTTTTAATTCCCAAATATCTACAATAAAAAAAAACATATCTTACACACCCCAGAAGACATTTTATTATCAATCTATTCTTATATCGATATAAAAGAAAAATTAATGCTTTTATAAGGAAAATTCAAAGTTAATGCTTTTTATAAGAAAACCTTTTTATTGGTAAAAATTATATTGTCTAAATGTTTATAATGAAATTTACTATTTATTAGTTATTTAAATTTCTATATAACCATAGTGCACATTAACTTTTTGGACAGCCTGTAGATATTTCAAAATAAATAAATATACATATTTTTACAAACAGAAACCCCTTCATTATTTTTACTGTAACAAGGACTAATGAATTACTTGAAGATTAACACAACTGATAGGTTATTCTCAAAACATAACACAATCATAAAAAACCTTGGTAAGGTTCAATTCAATTGAAACATGAGTCAGAAGATGCAAGCTTATGAAAAACATGAAAGCCCTGGGTTGTTGTTGTTCCACAGAAATTGTTAAAAAAAATAGAAAAGAAAAAAAGAATTTCCCTCGTTGAGGATGAAGACAGAATATGTTTCAAGAACTAATTAAATTTCAGACATAACGGATCATAAATTTATGCAGTGCGATTGATTCTCGCGGGTACTAACTCTGATAATGACTTACTTTTTTCAATTGGAAAGATGTTTAGAAATGTTTTCGAAGGAAAAAATTTAAATGAAATTTGCTTTGTTACAATGTCATTATGTGGGATACCTTTTGGGCATTAAAGTCTAAAAATGGAAATACAAAATGTGGTGGACAATAAAATCAATTTCAACAGAGAGATTCTAAAAACTTTTATAAGGTGTGTGAGGGGGAGTGTGCATCATTTTTGAACTTTATACACTGAGGGGTCAATTGTTGAATCCTATTTTCTAGGTAGGTTTGTATCATCTTTGAAAACATATATTTTTTTTCTTTTTTAGCATATTGACTCTAATTAACAAGATAAAATCTTTAAAAAAAAAACTCACTTAGACAAATCTCATAAAATTTTTTTTAATTATTTAATCCTTCATTTGTGACCAAAATATGATTCTAAAATACTAATCTTTAGTTTTTAATACTTTTTTCATCCAGTGGGGGGGTTGTGGATTTTTTTTTTTTGTTAACTACAAATAAGGTATCCAGAATAAAATGAACAATTTTTTATTTTAAATCAAAAAATAAATAATTTTTGAAACATTTGTGAAAAAAATGTGAGCAAAAAAAAAGGCATAAAAATAAACATTTTATTTACATAGAAATACAATGTCGTTCTGTGCGCACACAAAATTTCTCAAAAATTTAATTATTGCACATTTTTTATTAATAATTAATTTAACTAATAATTTTTGGATGAGTTTTTTATTTTTATTTTTGGTCATTTGTCTTACTAAACTTGTAAAAATTAAAATATAAATCATTTATATTTCATGATAAAGAAAACATTTAAATTATGGACCAGAACAATGATTGATTTAGAATAGCCCAGAGCTTTTCATGGACAAAATCTGGCCCTGATTTAACCCCTTTCTAATGGCCAAGAATCAGGAGAATTTCAATACTACCTATATAGTAACATTGTCCTTCCTTTTCTCTCATACACTTCCACCTAAATCAGTCACAAATTACTAACCCAAAACACATCTTTATTTCTTTCTTTATCTGATCTCCATATTAGCCAGCAGCTAATAGCCATTCTATCAATAAACTTCACACTGGCTAGCTTATGGCTGTTAGTGAGCATTTTTATTTTTTTAGAGCCTCCAATGGGAGACTCACAAGATGCTTATAGGCAAAGTTCAAAATAAGTTTTTTTTAAATGGTTAATATTTGTACTTATTAATAATCGCAAAACACAAATATAACAAAAAGTGCAAATGTTACAAGGATTTATGAGAGAAGAAAAAAGGAATAAAAGAAAGGAAAAAAAAAAAAAGAAATGAAGAAAAAGAATGAAATAAGAAAAGATGAAAAGATAATGCAAATTATGGTGAAAGAAAGAAAAGAAAAATGATGAAAGTAATCAAAAAGACTATGAAAAAAACTAAGAAAGAAAGAAAAAAAAATGGAGAGTCTAAGAAGATAAAAGTAAGTAAAAAATAAAAAATACAAAATAAAAGAAAAAAAATGCATTTAAATTTTCAAAAAAGATTCAAGATTTTTTTTTTAAGAAAAAAAGGTTTAAAAAAAAAGGAAGAAAAAATTGCTGAAAAGGAAAATAGAAAAAAAAAAGAAAAACAAAGAAAAGTAAAAGGGAAAATGGCAGAAATAAAAAAAGGAGGATTTGATTTGATATTTAACGGCATATCAACCCCTTTTGGGGTCATTTAATGCCAGAATGGTATTTTGTTTATGTTTACTTGATTCTCTC
>JAUZSX010289177.1:0-14412 GCA_034780655.1 Idiosepius hallami
TTACGCAAGTTCAAATCCCAGTCAAAACCATTACTTTCACTTTAGCAGCCTCGGGCAGATGGGGCTCGTTAGCTCGGATGAGCAGTTCATCTAGGTGAAGGGTAACACCGAATATATAAAGCCCGGGTAAGAGCATGTAAAAATTGCCTTGTGCCAAACTTGGGGGTGCTCACCAACTAAATATCATAATTTAATAATTTATTTGCACTTTTAAGAAATGTACAGTTACACTATAGATATTATTTACTCCTTGTCCATTCTGACTCCAAGTTATAGTATATGTTATGGTAACAAATGGAGGCAAGGTGTAGCATTGGAAAAAGCTTGGACTTTCAAATCGTATTATGCAAGTTCAAATCCAAATCAAAACCATTGCATTTACCTTTAGCTGCCTCGGGTAGGAGAGTAACTCATTTAGATGAAGGGCAACACTGATTTTAAAGGTCCAAAAAAGGTCCTCCTGTTTGGGGGTTTAGCATAGGGCTAGCGACTCTCGTATAGTTGAGTATGCTACAGAAAGAGCAAATACAAATTTGCTGCCCAACACACCTTTGGGTGTAAAGGTTGATAAACATGGTAACAAATATAAGCAATTTATTGTCTGTTTTTTAAAAGATGCCTAGTTTTATCTGAATATAAGAAATTAATATTACTTATGCCTTTTAAACAGCTAAATCCTGATGACATATTTTTAAAATGTTTCTAAGTTAAATGGTCTGATTTTTATTAATTTCATATTTCTAAATGAACTTAGAACACAAACAATTATGTCAACAATATTCTAAGGATTCAATTTTTCAAATATAAATATGAATATCTGAAACTGTTATATCAAGTTAGAACAAATTTGAGCAGCGATGGTGGAGCATTGGTAAAAGCTCGGGCTCTGGAATCGTATTATGCGAGTTCAAATCCTAATCAAAAACCATTACTTTCACTTTAGCAGCCTCAGGCAGATGGGGCTTGTTAACTCGGGAGAGCAGCTCATCTAGGTAAAGGGTAAAACCGAATGTAATAAGCCTGGGTAAGAGCACGTAAAAAAGTGCCAAACTTGGGTTGGTACTCACCAAGTAAATATAATATAATATGAAGTTAGAACAAGAATAAAGATATTGCTATTCAGCTAAAAACTATTATATTGAAATTTTTCTATTTGTCATTCAATGGTGTTCAACAAATAAAATGAAATTAAAATAAAGAAAAAAACAAAACAAAAGGAAACACTTTTTCCAATTATAATTTTTTATTTTATTTTTGAGATGAGGCATCGTAATTTAGGTATTAACTTTATTATTCGGGGCCCGTGGCGTAACAGTTAGAGGCGTTTGGAGTCTCTTCGGTTCCAGAGGAGCATTGTCAGAAGATAGCGGTTTCAATTCTTACTCAAGTCGGCCAGAGGGATTTACTTGGTCACGAAAACGTGGTTCGATAGACAACAACTATGGAAGGCAGTGATTACTGAGGTTTCGGTGATGAGAGACCCAGCATCCCTAACTGGGGTTACGGTTAGGAAACACCTGAAGAAGGGCTGAGGGAGACTAGGCCAAAACGTAGTGTAGTAACATCAAAAATACCTACTAAGATGAGGTCAAAAGTCCGAATAATAAAGTTAATACCTAAAATTACAATGCCTCATCTCAAAAATAAAAATAAACTATAATTGGTGTAGAGACATCAAAAAACCTACTAAGATGAGGACAAAAGTCTGAATAATAAAGTTAATACCTGAAACACTTTTTCTCTTGCAAAGAAATATTTTAAATGAAGATTTTGGGTCGGATCTCACAAAACATGTTTCTATGAATGAATCAAAATAGATTTTGTATTTCCAACAATAAACACAACCAAATGGAATTGATTGTTCGATCAACATGAAAATTAGTTAACCACCAGCATAACAACTCTGTGAAAAAAAATCAGAAAAATCAGATAAACATTATTCTTATATACTAAAAATTTCATGTGACATTTAATATTTTGATATCAATGCATATGGAAAATTACATAGAAGAGATTATTTTAATCAAGAATTCATGCACTATTTGTTTTATAAAATGTTAAAATATGCAGAAGAATTTCTAAAATCCTAGTTATACCAAAAGCTTCTCTATTTTAAAGGAGTCTGTTATTTTATGATTCTGGCACCAAATGTCTGAACATGACAGTTCTTCATCAAGTACTCTCCCACTGAGCCTGGAAACTGGCTTTCTGTAGATTATCCAAACAATTTTAATGGAATCCAATACAGCAATATGTTTAAGTGGAAAGGAAGCTGTATTCCACAGTGTGTTTTAAGTAAAATTAGAGAAAAGAAGAAGAAAGAAGAGGGAAAAAGAAAGACAGAAAGATTTGTATGTGTTGTCATGTGTTATCTTTTTCTTTTGTGTTCTTTTGTCTTTCAATTCTCTGCTCATCTTCATTGTTGTTCTTTTGGACTCTTTGTCAATCTAGCTTTTCTTTCCTGATTTTTTTAAAGAAAATTTTATTTTATTCATTTATTTATTTTGTCTTTCTTTCAGTTTGGCAATCTATCCTTTTATATACAAAATGAATCCTACCCAAAAGATTTAGGATAATATACATTCAAATCTTGTGCAACAATAATTTCAATATGTTAGCTATAAATTTAGACTTACTGGAAATAGTTGCCTTTATTACACAATATTCTTGACCCAAATTCTGATTCAACAAAATACTTTTTAATATATCCACAGAATCATAAAAGCAAAATTTCAATTACTTTTAAATAAAGGTCTGATCATATCAGATATTAATTTTAATAAAAAATCATAGTAATCTTTATAATAAGATAATTGTCTATTGGTAGCCTTCCAAATTGAATACTTACTATATAATAAGAGAGCTATCTAACGACTTCCAAATTGAGTCTTTACTATAATAAAAGATTGCTATGTCCATAAACCCTTTTATCTATAATAAATTACAGTGAACCCTTGGTTATTGCGGTTAATGGGGACCGAGACCACCCGCGAAAACTGAAAATCTGCCCCTTCAAAAATGCTTAAAAATCGTATACAGGTATACAGTATACCCCCCTGTATACAGTACACCATATATAATATGGGTAGAGAAAGAGAAATTCATGTTATAACAAAAAAAAAAAAACTGTAAAATATGTTGTCTGTTTACAATGCAGGAGGCGGCGTAGTGGCTGCAGGAATCATAAGTCGGGACTCCGTTTCCCTCATATGAGAGAACCCTTTTTTTTTGTTTTTGTAGGTGGAGTCAAATCCGTCACAAAACTTTTACACTTAAAAAATCACCGCGAGACAAAGACTAACTATTTTTCATTATTGATTTTTTAATATTTTTTGATATTTTTAATTTTTGAATATTTTTTAAATCCGCGAAGCTCTGAAACTGGGAAAGTGGAAGTTCGCGGTTCGAAAATCCGCGAAGCTCTGAATCTGCGAAAGTCAAACCGCGAACTAGCGAGGTTCCACTGTACTCCTTTTCTAGATGATAAAGGATTTGCATTATTATATTACAATGACATTTCCCAAGTCACATCCTACAAGAAGTGCTGTTCATGCACAGTTGAATGTATATTAACTTTTTTTAAAAATATTATTTTGATGTTAAGTTGCCAAACTTTAAGTATTTCATGATAAAGACTTTATTTTTATTTAACAATTGATTATATTGCAAAGCAATTTTGGTAACAGAAATATAACATGCAGATAATGAAATACAAGAATTTCTTTTTCATTTGTATTTTTATTTTTGAGATGAGGCTTTACAATCTGATTATTACTTTTATTTTGAACTGGGGATACTTAGCATTTTTATCCAAGGTCGGTTAATCACCTGAAAAACGGCCTCAGGTAAACTTTGCCAAAATACAGTAAGGAAAATATCATAAACTACTTAGATGAGGAAAAAAGTTCGACATAAATTTAAAACTCAAGTTTTTTTGTTTTTTTTATTCAAACTTCTCTTTTTATTATTAAAATTTCTTGCAGATTTCAATCCTCAACTTTATATGACAAAAGTTTGCCAAGAAATTAATAATAGATTATGAAGCCTTATCGTAAAGAATTACCAAATAAATACAATTATCTTTGTTTTTGTTGAAATTGGAAATAAAAGCCAAGACAAACAAGTAACTTGCAAACTATATAATTTTAGAGGCAATTCTGATTATTGTCAGGATCCATAGAAGTTTTAAAGGTGTCATATGCATTTTGTATTTTTTGTCTCTGTTAGCAAAACCTAAGGTCAGATTGAATTTATAAGGAAATAAGAACTGAATTAATTACTTATAAAGAAAAATAATTTATAACAGATGCTATTTAATAAGGTTTGCATAGTATAGTCATGTCTAAAAAGTTTACCCTAGCTTTTGACATTTTTGTAAAATAAAGCTTTTGGTTTGGTTTTCTTTGACACATCAACCCTTTTGAGGATTTAGTACTGAGAACAATTATCTTTGATAAATGATTTTCTTTCTTTAGGAAAGAAAATCATTTAATCATGATTATTGTTAGAAGAAGAGGTTATTAGAAAAACATTAACTGACATAGAATTAGGAGATTTATACTTTTCCTTAAGACATGACTCCAAAAGTAAATGCAATATAAGAACAAATAGGATTTAAAATTGTGTTTTATGATTATGAAGTTGAAACACTTGAATCACTGAGTTACAGAGCTTCTTGGCTTTTTTGGTTTTTATATGAAATTTGTTGATTCTTCTTGGATCAACATTTGATAAATATCATTTCTAATTTCAGTTTTTTTTGGAACTTTTTCTTTTCTGAAATATATTGATAAAATGAAGTTTCTCTGAAGAAAATCATATTGATGCTTTTTGATATTTTTAAATAATTTCATGCTACCTGTTGATATTTTACAAAGGAATTATTATTATGTATAATATTCATATATATATATATTTTTACTATTCCCTTTTTCTTTGATTTCATATTCATAGTATAAGAAAAGTGAATAAGCTTATTTAAGATATTTTCAGACATACAGAGTGAAATGAAAACCATTTTCCAAGTGAATTGAATAAAAAAAATGTTCATAATGTTGAAAAGATTACTGGTATTAACAAAACAAAACAAAAGGTAACAGGAGGAAATCAAAGGAAACAACAGGTAAAACCATGTGAAGATATCAACAGTAATCTGAGATTGAGGATTTTTCCACTCACTACTTTTCTACCAGAAAATGGAAAAAAGCATTATTTATCATAGTCCCTGGGGAGAGTTTGTAATATAACGCATTATATTCATTTTGGAGCTCATATCTTGGAAAAAGGTATGAGTCACCTCATTCTTTCCAATGCTTTTATTCTTATAACAACTTATAAAATCCCCAAATTTGTTTAGACATTAAATGACTATAGAAGTTATTGTAGCATAAGTAATGAAGACTGGATTCATAGTTTTGTTTTCTTAAAATTCTTTATAAAGTTTTATAAACATAGAATTGGCATACACTGATTCATAAACTTTTTTACTTGAGAATGTAGTATTATATGCTGGACGGTCGTTCTGGAGGAGGGGAAAGAAATGTAGTGACACCGGATCTGAGCGAGAGCACACCGGTGCCGAGGAAATAAGAAGACAGGACAGGCGAGAACCGGGGGAGAATGTGAAAAGGAGTCAACGCGGACGGACGGAGTTTGTGATACGGAGGCCTCCGGCACACACGTGATGGGTGCATGCGCAGTCAGTCCCGTCGAAGATGTGGTAGTACGCAACGCAGGCGGTTTATTTTGTGCACCAGAGCCGGGCGCTCGCTATTGGACTTTCTACTGTATGTAACTGCCTTTATTCATGTCTGTTTTCGTTGAACAACCGGGAGTTGTGGTGTCTTCGTTTCTGTACATTCTTGGGCAAGGTCGGCCATGTGTGTGTTCTTACAACAGAGAAAAATTCTAAGAATTTTTTAATTTTGTTTGGGATTCAAATTCAAAAGCTATTTTATTGTTTATTTACAAGATGGGACTGATATATTTTTATATACTTAGCAACATTTTCATAATATAAATAATTAGACTGCATTGAAGGTGATAACTTATTTTAAAATGATTATATTTGTTCATTTTTCTAAAATTATCATTGCACTTGGCTAAAGTATTTCCAATGAATGTAAAAATACTTTGTTAGTGATAAATGATAAAACCTGATTTAAAACCTAGTTTTCTAAAACAGATGGACTTAGTTTTCCACTATTATTTAACTTATCTAGAATGATATTTTTGACATTTGTCATTCTATCACAAAGAATTTGTAAGGAACCTAACATGTTCAAAAATAGATTGTTGCACCGGATTATCTTAGATACAACAAATAAATCAATGTTAGAACTTTTTAGACACATTTTAATCCTTAGGGTTTAAACCCCATAGATAAACAGCTTTTTGTTTAAATCTGAGTAGAGTTTGACAAATCTTTATATTTATGCTAAAAAGTAAGGAAACTCATTAATGATCAGAAATGAGTTTAGACATTTTGATACAACTGGTTATTGTATCTATAATATATGTTATATTAAATTAAATTAATTGTCCAAATATAAAATTTCTATTTGTCATTTAATGACTATTATTATGACTTGACTTTTTCTTAGATTTTTTAATCATATATCTTAAGATAAATAGTAAAACTCTTGTGTTTTTTGTTTGATTTTTTTTTCAAAAGACTTATATTCTTATATTCTTTACTTGAAATGCACATGGAAAAAAACTAGAACAATAATGTTGGTTTATTAAAATAAATCCAAATATTCAAATAAATTTCCAAATTTTAAAAATGTAATAAAATTGTATTATTTAGCTTATGTCTTAAGACAATTAAACCAAGGATCAAAATTCATTTCTGTTAATTTGAAGTGGGTGATCCAAGAATTAAGTTTTAATTTATTGAAATCAAATGTTTGGTCATAGAAGTGTGTTTTTGTTTTCTTATAAAAAAATCACATTAAGGATTTAAAGTTACCTCAGCAATTGGAACACATTGTGAGACTGGCATCCCTGCTACTATAGAACTACATCATAAGATCTAGAGTAGTTATAAATCAATAAACAACATTGCTACGCTTTAAGGAAAGACTGCTTAATTCTTTTATTGACAATCATAATCAATTGACGTAATGGAAATAAGAAATAGAAAAAAAAATCTTTTTATTTAATTTTTATATATTTATTCAATTTTTTAAATTCAATTTGTGGAACATGCTCACATATTTTCATTTAAAACCATTCAATTTTAATTTGTTATAGTTGACAATAAATGCATTTTATTTCAAATCAATTGAAATTAGATTTCAAAGATATAAGCCTGAAAAGGTTATTGATATTGAGAACAAAATTTTGTTAACGAGAAAGTCAAATCGTTAATTAGGACTGAGTTTAAGTTTATTGACTTTATAGACTACATGACAAAATAGAAAACCAGAGAAACTATTTTTTGATAATTTAATTAGTGATTTATTCACACAAAAGGATGAAGGGGGGAAGGTCCACTTAAGGCGGTTGGTAGGCAGTTGGTTTCATAATTGTAATACACGAGTCAGAATCCCAATCATTCTGTTTATGTTCACAATTGGACTAATATCCTTGAGAAAGGTTGGTTTTTTTTACCGTTAGACCCAGTGGTGCACTGGTGCATTGGGCAGCAATTTTTTTTTTTTTTTTTCTTGTTACCTTATGCTCAACCCCCAACCTTGAGGACCTTTTTTGGGGCTTTTGTAATGAGTGTTGCCCTTCACTTAAATGAGCTACTCTCCCGAGTTAACGAGCCCTATCCGCCTGAGGCTGCTAAAGGTAGATAGAATAGTTTCAAAGAGTCAACTCTGAGCAAGAGAACTAAATCAATAATAATAATAATAATTATAGATATTTAAAAAAAAAATATTAATAAGCGTTTGATGTTCTTAACATGAATTCAGTTTGGCATTTCAATGCAAGTCTGCATCCTCTGTTTCACATTCAGAAATAATGAATATATGTTGAGCATATGTTTTTTTATTCAACAAGTTTTTGCTGAACTATCATTTTTTTTCTTTCTTTCTTTCTTTCTTTTTTATCTGATTAGATCGAATGTGAAATTGATAACAAAATTTAATCAAGACTTTTGAAAAGCTTTTTGAACTAGACTGCATAAAATTACGCTGTCTATTAATATGGTGTGTGTTTGTGTGTGTGTTTGTGTTAGAATCGTTTATATGTGAATCCTATCCATTCAAGTCAAATAGAAAGTGTGATGAAAAGAGATTGAAATCTTTATAACTTTTAGCTTTTGCTTTGATTAGGATTTAATTAAATTTGCCACTCTTGTCAACAAACATGATCTTGTTTCATTCTAATCAGTTTTTATCTGCTTGTAGTTGGTGCACAGCCACACATACACATGTGCATTTGAAACATATCCACTAACAAATGTACTACAAATATTATATTTACTGGGTAAGAACCAACCCAAGTTTGGCACAAGGCCATTTTTACGTGCTCTTACCCAGGCTTTTTACATTCGGTGTTACCCTTCACCTAGATGAGTTCCTCTCCCGGTTTAACGAGCCCCATCTGCCCGAGGCTGCTGAAGTAAAATTTATGGTTTGGACTGGGATTTGAACTCGCGTTATGGGTACATATGTAAGTTATTTAATAGCAAAATGTCCACTATTTGATCCATGGCTAGATTTAATGAAGGGATTCATACCTCTTCTAAGGGTATTTGTCCAATTATGAACCCATTTGGGACGACTTGGATTCGAACTTGCGTACTACGATTGCAAACCAACTGCCTACCCACTTGGCCGCATGAACTTTCCCCTCTTCTTTTTCGACTTCTTTTTTTTATTTTACTTCTTCTTTTCCTTGTTCTTCTTCTTCTTCTTCTTTCATTTTTTCCTCTTTTTCTTCTTTTTCTTCTTCTTCTTCTACTTTTTCTCCTTCTTTTTCTTCTTTTTCTTCTTCTTTTCTTTTTCCTTTTTTTTCTTCTTTTTCTACTTTTTCTTTTTTCTTCTTCTTTTTCTCCTTCTTTTTCTTCTTTTTCTTCTTCTTTTTCTTCTTCTTTTTCTTCTTCTTTTTCTTCTACTTTTTTTCTTTTTTTTCTTTTTCTTTATCTATTCCTTGTTCTTTTTCTACTTTTTCTACATTTTCTTTTTCTTCTTCTTTTTTTCTTCGCCCTCTTCTTTTTCCCCTTCTTTTTTTTTTCTCTTTTTCTTCTTTTTTTTCTTCTTCTTCTTCTTCTTCTTCTTCTTTTTCTTCTTCCACCGCCCCCTTCATTTCCCTTCCAGCTGCCGCTGCTTTCATCAGTAGATTTTTTCTCAACCCTCCTTGCCTCTATTATAGTCAAACAAGAAGTCAATTATTTCTTTTAATTTCTACATTCTTATGCTAATAAGACCAAACAATTAGGCAAACCCAGAAAGCAAATTAACCAGACATTGTTGTTTTGTCTTCTTCCTCTTTCTCCCGTCTCTCTCTGTATCTCCCTCCATCTCTCTCTCTCTCTCTCTCTCTCTCTATATCATTCAACCACGGCAGTGGTTGAATATATTCTTAAGACCAACATTTCATGAATCGAGACACATTCAAACAAACACCAATAATTCCGTTCGCAACCAAATTTCAAACAGGTTAAATAGTTAGATGGAACACCTCATTAGCTATATTTTGAAAAAAAAATTTTGAAAATTGGTTCAGTAGAAAAAGAGTTACAACGAAATATTTGGTGTCCAAAAAAGAGAGTAAGGACATAACTACATACATACATAAGTGACTAACGCTATTTATTTTGGCATAACTTAATATTTCTAAATGCGGTTTTCGAGATTAAATTGTAAATGTGACATGGTAGCGTAACGGATACAGCGCTGGCGATTGGTGAAAAGATTTTAGGTTCAATCCCGTGTAATGATTTTTTTTTTCTAATCAAAAAACCGAACTTTTTTTTAATAACTATTTTTTTTATAATTATAATTAATTTTTTAATAACTATTTTTTTTATAATTAAAAAAAACGGTGAAATTTGTTCGATATTTTTCGATAAAAAAGAGTTCTCTTTTTTATCGAAAAATATCGAACAAATTTCACCGTTTTTTTTAGGGTTTTAGGGTTAGGGATTTAGGGTTTGGGTTATATTTCAATTATTAAAAATTTATCAATTTTAATTGGTCTCAAATAATGAATAAAAAAATCTAGAACTACTACTCTTAGAGCTGTTGTTGTTGAGCAGGAAGTCGCCCTCGGCTCGGAGTCTTCCTGTAGTTATAGTTTTTCGCAATCTCGGATTACTCCGAGACCCCCGGTTCTCACCCTAGGGGGTAACTATACATGAAGACGTTTTTATACCCGCCGGTCAGTTGGCGTGAGGGGGTAGGGGATGGGAGGGTCCTTCTGTTCAAATGCGTAATGCATTCGACTGGTCACCAAATGCCGACCAGCCTGGTACGGTACCTGATATTCCTAATTGGTCACCCAAATTAGTACTGAACAGGTTCTACGTTGCTTAACTTCGGTGATCTAGCCGGAACCGGTGCGTTCAACACGACTTGACCGTACTAGCTGCTGCTGCTGCTGCTGCTGCTGCAGGATCGTGTTTGTCCATATTTATCATTAGCAGCAGTAAACCTGCTTGCCTAGTTCAGGAAGTAAATAAGTCGAATAATGCATGTGAACTTAAAAGACTAAAAAGAAGAAAATACTAGTGAGAGTGGCAGAAACAATCAGAAGTAGCCAGAAAAAAAACTTGGATAAAATAAAAGGTTTAGTTTTTATTTTATTTTAGTAGAAGAAATGAAAGAAAAAAACAACACAACTTTATGAAAACGTTTTAAATTTTCACAAAAAGACAAATAGAATTCTTAAATTTAAAAAAAAATGATTTAAAGAAATATTAAACATTTAATTTTTTTTTCGTTTGATAAACTGACTCGGAAATACTGAAAATAGTTTAAAGATTGTTGGATTTTTATTTTATTATTCATTTGTCTCGTTCGTTCAGTGAATGAAAGAGAAATATTTAAAAAAAAACCCCAAAAAACAGACAACTTTGTCAATTATTCCTGTATATTTTTCTTTGTGGGTATTTATATATAACATTAACTTGGAATAATAATGATGATAAATATATATTTATTTATAAAATAAAAGAAAAAAAATCGTCTGTAAGAGATTTAAAAAAAAAAAGGATAAAAGCAGACGTCACTTTAAATGTCGATGACAATGGATATTGAGTTAAATCCAGGGGCTGAGAATAGTAATAATGGAAGTAATTATGAGGGGGGCAATCAATTAAATGAAGAAGAATTGAAAAAAAAAGATGAACTTCAAAATAATACAAGAAAAAGAAAAATGGAAAATGAAAAAACAAAAAATGCAAAAAGACAAAAAAAATTTAAAGAAAAAAATAAAGAAGAATATTTAAAAAGAAAACGAGAATATCAAAAAAAATATAGGGAAAAAAAAAGAGAAGAAATAAATGTTAAAAATCGAGAACATCAAAATAATTATAGAAATAAAAATAAAGAAGAATTTAAAATTCGTAATAAAGAAAATCAAAAAAAATTAAGAGAGAAATATACTGAAGAATTCAAAATTCGAAATAAAGAAAATCAAAAAAAATTAAGAGAGAAATATACTGAAGAATTCAAAATTCGTAATAAAGAAAATCAAAAAAAATTAAAAGAAAAAAATAAAGAAGAGTTCAATATTAAAAATAAAGAGAAGCAAAGAAAATCTAGAGTAAAAAATACTGAAGTATTCTATGTTAGAAACAAAGAAAATAAAAAAACATTAAGAGAGAAAAATATAGAAAAATTCAATAATATTAATCAAGATTATCAAAGAAATTTTAGACTAAAAAATAAAAATAATGTAATTTTTAGAATGAAAAAGAAAATTTATCAAACTTATTATAAAAATAAACACAAAGGGATGGAAGAACAAAAAATGAAAAAATATGATAAGAAAAGTTTGATAAAAATTTATAAGAAGAAAATTTATTCTTGGAGAAACAAACTAAACAAATTTTCTAGCTTTTTTCGTCAAAAAGCTATTGTCATTCATAAATTGACAAAATCCTATTTATTTTACAATAATAAAATGACAAATAATACAAGAAAATATAGAAAAAATTATAAAATTGGATTGAATAAAATAACTGGAATGTATTCTAATGCTTTGGGAATTAGAAATTTGATGCTGAAAAATATCAAAAATACTGCAAACACTGTTTATAATTTTGTCAAAAATGTTGATAAAAAAGGACTATTACCTACTTACTGGGGAGAAGACTTGTATCATGCATTCAATAATGAACATTATTTGTTTCCAAGAAATTCAGTTAAATATGTGCCTATTAGAGTTTTGGCAAAGCATAATTATGAATCACTTGATTGTCAAATTGAAGATTGTGAGTGCAAAAAGTTAGAAATTGCTGAACCAAATATGCCAAAAAATAATAATGAACATATTATTGTAGAAGAAAATGAAAATAAAGTGAATTATGAAGAAAATGAAGAAACCAAAAATGAATTGGCTCGACCTTGTGATTTTAATAATGGATGTCCCAATGAAAAAACACAACTCATTGAAACTAGAAAAATACATCAAATTATTAAACAAATTTCACCGGATTTAACATATTTGGAAATTCGCAAAATAATGAAAAAAATGGAAGAATGTTCTGGCATACATAGTGACAATTTATATTGCATTGGTCAATCGGATTGCACTAATAGACTTGAACTCCTTAGAAGAATGGCACCACATACTCCAAGACTCAGAACTTTAGTCACTCATGTGTATCGATTGAGAGCTGTTTGCATTTGGCTGGATCTCTATGATATTTGTCTCTTAGAAGGAAATTGGCCAATGTTTGAAAAATTATTAGACTCTGAATTTTATAATCTTAAGACTTCAAAATTAATAGAAAAATTGCAACAAAGTGAGAATCAAGAACATCATTCAGAAAATAATGTTGTGAATAAATTTGTCACATTAATTAAAAACTTTAACAAAGAGATGAAAAAAATGAAAATTAATTCATGTGACATTTGCAAACAAAGAGAATATGATGAATTTTTGAAAGTTTGGACTGACTGGGGAAAAGATGTTAATGAAATAATTAAAGAAAATTATATATTACCATGCAAAATTTGCAATACTTGTAGAGGGTTTTTGAAGAAAAATAAAATCCCTACATTAGCATCAATTAATGGATTGGGAGTGGATGAAATTCCAGAAGTGTTGGAAAAATTGAACATTTATGAAGAAATTTTAATTCAAAGAGCGAAATGTTTTATTAATGTGATAAAACTTGTTCCTCAAAGATACAAAGGACCAAGCTCAGATATGGTTTCTGCTATTAAAGGAATTGCAACTCATTTGCCAATTCCAATGGAAAATACAATCAACCATGTGATGAACACTTTACCATCAAAAGAAGAAAATTCATTACAAATTATAGTTAATTCAATTCCTACAGCTCAAAAGAAAATTTGGAAATCATTGGTGAAATTGGATAATGTGTTTGATGCACTGGATTGGCTCAAAGCAAACAATCCATTCTATAAAGACATTGAAATTGACAGAACATCAGATCTCAATAATGTTGTTTTATGCACGGGGCAAGGTAGTTCAACTACATCTGATGATTGCATTTTGAGTCATTTATCAAAAAAAGATGCTGATACATATTATGAACATCATACTGTTCAAAAAATGTATCCAACTTTACCAAATGAAAAAGACATTGAAATTTACAAAATGAAAAAAGTTGAAGGAATTTTTTTGAAAGATGATAATCCAAATTTGGATTACATGTGTTTTCCTAAAATCTTGTGCAAAGGAAGATTTGGCATGAATTACAACAGGCCATATGGAAAAGTGCCAAATTATATATACACTAGAAACAGATTAAGGCACTGTGATCCAAGATTCAGAAAAAATATTCAGTATTTATTTCATTCTGTTGACAAAGCTGACAAAAGAGCATTGGATTCTGGAATTTTTGCAATAATGAAATCTCTCAAATGCAATCAAATGACATTGGCTCAATTTAATCAACAGCTTCATAATAATGATAAAAGATTAGAAGGCAATCTTTCAATGATGATGGCCAATGTGAGAGGATCCAAACAATTTTGGAATAGAAAAGCATCTGATTTGCACACAATGGATGAAAAATTTGGCCCTGCTACCTTCTTTATCACTTTGTCATGTGCTGAATATTTTTGGCCAGATTTAAGAGAATTTTTGGAAAAATTGAACAGTGGTGTAACTAATGTTGAAACAATGAGAACAAGTACATTGTGCGTGAATGATGTTGTTGCAGTCAGTGAACATTTTTATCACAGATTGCAAGCTGTAATGAATAAAGTAATTTTGGCAAAAGACAATCCAGTTTTTGGAAAAGTTGCACATTATTTTTGG
>JAUZSX010289187.1:0-14412 GCA_034780655.1 Idiosepius hallami
ACCGAATAAACATGTTTTACACTCGCTCCGACGTCCAGCCTCATTTATGTTACTAACCCATGATAAATAACACTTCATAGCTAAATAAGTTTAAATGGTATTTGTTAAAACTGAATGTGTTTGAACCGTTATTAACTAGTATATCTTTTTGATTTTAATATAACAATTAATATTTATGTGACCAGTCAAACATTATTTAAGTAATAATGAAAAAAAAAAAAACGTACGTATTTTATTTTTGTTTCAATTTATATTATTTTTTAAATGGATTATTATTGATTAGAGACAAAACTTTTAGAATTTCTTACAAAATTTGGAAAGAATTCAATCTTTAAAGATATTTAGTAGGTGCTCAATTTCCCATATAGCATTCTAAAAAATGAATATTTGATATTTAATAAATATCGATATTCCACTTAATGAGAAA
The DNA here is from genome assembly GCA_034780655.1 of Idiosepius hallami. NCBI lineage: Eukaryota > Metazoa > Mollusca > Cephalopoda > Idiosepiidae > Idiosepius > Idiosepius hallami. The sequence goes on from JAUZSX010289187.1 coordinate 428, forward strand.
GAAATGACGAGTTTTTTTTTCTCGTAGGTTTAAGATGTGTTTTTTCTCTCCCAAAACATTTTTAAAAATTCATGAAAATGAAAAAAATGTAGGGACATCTGTTCTTTTTAATAAAAAAAATAATATAATAAATTGCTTAATATTTCGATGTTAGATTTCAATAATTAACATTTTGTGGTAAATATTCAATTCAAATTAAAAAAACAACAACTCGTTTTTGCCTCAAGCCTAAATCGAATGCTTTCAATATTGGGCATCGATTTATTAGAATGTTAAAGATAGAGGTTCCAAACATACAGGACCCCACAAAACACAAATATACTTTCTCAACTTCTATGAATATTTAAAGTCTTGTTATTTGCGAATCAAAAACGTAATTTACTTTTGATCACTTAAATAAATACAAACTTTTATGTCAGAATACAAAATGTTACTCATGCGGCAATTCAGTTGGTTTTATACGAGGATCATTCAAAAGTAATGCCTCGTATTTTTTTTTCTGAAAGTTTCATCTCTCTTTTGTAGATAAGAAAACAACCTATCAACATTCACCGGCACCTGATGAACATTTAAGAAGCCGATAAAGTTGGTGTCAGTATAGTTGGGAGACAGACTCGTCAATTTCAGAGTGGTTACAGAGATGTGAAAGACAAGTGCAATCCAGACGCGAAAATAGACAACCTCGTTCATCGCAGGCAAAAGTGGACTAAAAGTGATCACGTAGAAAAATAAATTCTGGAGCACAAAATCTCGCTATTTTTCTAGTACCATTCATGCTGTCGAAACTCTTCAATTTTTTTTAGTTAAAAGTTAAAATATAAAGGCACTACTTTTAGAACCACTCTCGTATATTAGTTGGTTAAAACCATAGATCCAACGACCCTGCCAAGTGGATTGGGTGGCTCAAGTCTTTAGATGAAACATTCACGAGTAATTACAGTCTGAGTTGTTCACTCTCTACTCTATTTAATTACTTAAATACAACACACAATAAGCTTCGATTATTATTGTACATTCATCTCCTTGTGACCAGGGTTAAAATTTCGAGTCCAATAAACACGAAAGCACGTCTGTAAGTGACATGTTGTTTTTCTGTTAAATCATAAAATCAATTGTACGAATCGATATCTGAAAGTTGTTAATTGTTTGTAGACTTTTATCGAATCTCAACAGAAAATATTTGGCCGAATTCTTGAAGCACACAAAACCTTGATTTGTCGAAGAAATGGAAAGTGTAAATCTAGTTTGCATAAAGTAAGCCGAGAGTCAGTGATTAATGATTAAAAACTATTAACCTTTTGGGAGACCTTTTCGTGATTTCAGGCAAAGTTACTTCTCATTGATAGAATTAGCCACAGCCAAAATAAACTGCATTAAATATGAAACAGAAATTCAAATCTATAATGAATATCCAATAATGGGATTCAAGCAAATCTATGTCGAAGAACTTTAAATCATTTGAGTGCCAAATAGGCCATGTTGTAATTGGAAACAGATCACTTTTAATAACCTGTAAAAGCGGTGGGCATAATATTTTGTAAAAAAAGGTGTATAAAAACCATGAAAAATTTTTCCGTAACTTTATCGAAGCAAAAAGTAATTGTAGACTAAAACCTCGTACGTCGTATAAACTTGGGGCTGACGAGGTAGAATGTTAGATGATGTTAGAAAAGAGAGGATTAAAAAATACTTCTAATAAGAAATTTTAAAAAAAAGTCCAGCTGAAAAAAAAATGTATGTGAATAGTGCCGTGCTTACCCCCTTAGAGGCCCTGACGTAGAATGCGCCTTGCGACCCCTTTCCCCTAAAAGGCAACTTGCATCCCCTCAACATACCGGAGGCTTCGATCAAAGTCTATATATACATTCATATACAAATATATAGAGAAAGACAGACAGACAGACAGACGGGTTGTTAGATTTATATATCAACATATAATATAGGTGTAATAATGATTTTCTACTTAATCCTAATAAATAACAAATTGTGGTAATTTTTTGCATTATTACAAAAGATCAGAGAAGCTAAAGAGGCTTGCGGACCCTAAGGAGCATCCCACTCTCTCCGGAGTTACGGGGTCTATGAGGGCTCTAAGCACAGCCCTGTCTGTGAAATGCTTTTGTTTTTACGGGGTCTATGAGGGCTCTAAGCACAGCCCTGTCTGTGAAATGCTTTTGTTTTAGTATTATATTTTCGTTAGACAGAAGACTCAAAAATAAAGTAATTTAAAATTTTAATTTTTTTTAATGAAAAGATGAAAAAATGAAGGTTTGAAGAAACAATTTATAATCATTCTTTTTTTGATTGTTATTTTCATTTCTACTTTTTTAGATTGATGACTATGGAAATCCGTAATTCGAATCTTTTTGTTTTTTGTTTCTTTGAGCAATAAGAGATTTTGCCTTAAAGAAATATTCAATAACACTAATCATGTTTCCCATTAATACTTTCGTTTTAAAATATTTTTAATGAAAAATATGATGAATGATTCTTATATAATTAAAGTCAAAGCTTTCAGAGTTCAATCAGAATCACCTGAAGAAAGCCTAAGGGTGATGCAGCCGGAATGTTATGAAGATGAGGACAGACAATAATCTGAACAATACATTACTGTTTTTATGTGCTTTGACGTCAATATGAGATAGTATATATTAATTTAATTGTCCTATTCATTATCTGGCCTTGTTTTGTATTTCATGTGGAGACGTTTTGTCTCGCGCACACCTTAATCTATCAATATATCTACGCTTCTATCTATGGCTATGTTGATTTGTACACGGCTGTGTCTATGTAACACTCTGTATGCGCTCATCTGTCTACTTATGCAAGTAGCGGGACTGTTTTTTTTTTATTCGATATGTTGGCATGCATGTTCTATGTTCTGTGTGCGTGGCTCTGTGGCATCAGTGCGTGTAATAAGCATGCATTCCAGTGTAAGTCTTCACACTAGAATGACGGGTGTCAATTTAAGCAACAAATTAGCTGGTAAGTAATTAGAGATTTAAAACAAGCAAAAGTTAATGAGTTAAGAAAAAAACAAAAACACAAAATCCATCATTAGCAGAGATCTGGGCAAAACAACAGGTTCTTTATCGACCTTTCCTCGCCTCCAAATATATTCATTTGCTTGTTTTTTTTTACGGCATGTCATCATCAATCTTTTTATTTTAAGTCACTGCATGCCTCGAACAATTATTTTTGATTTACGATTTTTTGTACACTTAGTTTTTTAAAAAACATGTTACAATATACATTATTTAATCCATAGCTGAAGAGAACTTAGGGATGCATACCTTTCCCAGAGGTATTAGTCCAAATGTATATATAAACGGAATGACTAAGATTGGAACTTTCATATTACGATTCCAAAGTCCGAAAGCATATCCTCTACCAAAACGGATTTTTTATATTTCAATTACTATATACATTATTGTACGGTCATATCGCGTTGAAACACCGGTTCCCGTCAGATCACCAGTAGTTAATTGGTGACCATTTACGAATACCACGTACTGTATGTCTGCAAAATCCAGATCGCGTCTGGCAGCCTCTGGTGGCGGTGACCTCTGTGTCTGTGGGCAACCTGCGGCAAGTGATCGTCTTCACCGTGGGGTAGGGCTGGGGAACCTACCACACCATCCGCCTTTCTCCTAGAATCATCCTTATGAATATCCGAATGTTCATGGGGTACCGGCTCAACTCGTATAGGGTGATAGTCGAAACAGATACAGATACAGTTAGAGATATACATTATTAATCCATAGCTGGAGGGAACTTGGGGATTCATACCTTTTCCAAAGGTATTAGTCCAAATGTCGACATAAACTGAAAGACTACGATTTGAACTCTCATAATATGATTCCCCAATCCTCTGCTCAAACTGATCTCTACCCTGCATATCGATGGTGATTTATATATAAAAGAATAATCTATTACAGCATTATCATACCGAGTTGTCCCAAAGGTTCGTAAACACTTCCGATTGTTGAATTGAAGCCAGCAGCTGAATGGTTCTCTCTGAAAGCTTGCAGATCGATGGCAGAAAATTCTTGGAAAATGATGGTCTTTATTAAGAAAGAATAATATGTTTTTGTCATTATATGAGCGAGTAAAATCTTAGTTTTTTATAAAGTGTTTACGAACTTCAGGACATGTTTGGGGTCCAAATGATTAGATTTGTTCTGTAAAAGCCTAAATTTCGCCCTCAAATATTTGTTTAAAATCCTACATTAATTTGAACAACTTCAAAATCTGAACCCATCTTCTTGGTTCTAACAATATCACACTATCTTTAGTCTTAAACCGTCCAACTATTTGGATCTCTTCAATTTCAAATTGTTTGAGTTCTAGTAAATAAACTTAAATTTGGCATTAAGAAATTTGTTTGGAATCCTCCACTACTTTGGACTACTTCAAGGTCCAAACTACTATATTTTTACCATATACACCTAAATGTGACAATCATGGATTAGTTTGGAAACCTCCACTACTTTGGACTACTTCAAGGTCCAAACTACTATATTTTTACCATATACACCTAAATGTGATACTCATGGATTAGTTTGGAATCCTCCACTACTTTGGACTACTTCAAGGTCCAAACTATTAGATTATTACCGTATAAACCCTAAATTTGGAATTCTTCCTTTAGTTTTGAATAACTTCAATTTTAAATTATTGGATCACTTCAAATTCTTAATTGTTGGATTTCTACCATATAAACCTAAATGTGACACTAATCCATTAGTTTGGAATCCTCCATCATTATGGACTTCTTCAAACTCCAAACTATTAGAGATCTACTGTGGATATTTTCTTGGATACCTTGATATCAACAAATGCTTAGAATGTTTTGTATGACCAAAAGGGAAATAGATAAATTATAGAATAGTCCATTTCTATCATTGGTCAATGAATTGATGACATCTTGGATGGTAAAAGACAGATTGCCTTGAAGCCAGACCAAAATTTGGCAATCAGCTCTCTGCCCCCCCCGACCAACTTTCCGTACTCGTTCATTTTCAAAAGACAGACTCGAATAATTAACTTTACAGTTTAGTCCGGTCACTTCGTATTGAATGAATCAATGCCGATAATTAAAGATGGCCACGTTCTGATCGTCTGTAATATGAGAACGTATTGCAGGCAGTTCGACGAATATTGCACAATGAATGTAAAATTCAAGCCAGGGTAATGATCTCTTATTGTTGTAAGGCACGTCTACATATTCTATTTTTAAAAAAAGGTATTGTGGCAAATTAAGAGTCTCACCATCGCCTAATACCCTCGCGAAATGCTCTGGATTAAATGGTGCAAATTGTGTAACTCAAAATATTAATGCACACAATAACGTTCTAAAAATGATTCTTCTCTGCATTAAATGAACGGTCTAGGTATATGTCCGTATCTTCGGGTGCCAATATCTATAATGTACGTATACATGTATAGGTATTTATACACATCAGGTGCTGTTATGTATAAATACGTTTTTAGACAAAGTGGGGTTGGATTTAGAATTAGGATGATTTTAGTTTTTGGTTGGGGGCGCTGGAAAAATATCTTAAATATTTATTAATTAAAAACTTAAATAACGAAAAGCTATTCATAATTTTAATTACACCAAAAATAAAACCCAGTTGAACTCCTAATTTAACAAAGGGGACAAAATTTGCATTAGCACCGGTAAATTACCTTTCGATGGGTGTAAATATGGATAAATGCCTGCAATATTTTTAGAAAGGAAAATGAAGCTATTGAATCAATCATTTAAGTCACAACTGTGTAATTGAAAAATACGCCTCTTTTAGTCATGCAAGAGTTACAGGCCATTTCCAGTTCTAAAATGCGCAATGGACTTTTTTTTGTATATTTTCAGTTCATCAAAATTCTGAATCTAAAATTTAATACTACTTATCTTTCCTATGAAATAGACTCAATCTTTAGAAAACTGTTCATTGTTAATTAACTGCTTTTATAAACTTTCTTCTTTTAATTTTTTTTTTAAATAAAATATCTCTTCTTTTTCTTTTCTATATTTTTTTCAGTAATTAACAAGGCTTCTAATATGAAAAATAAAGTCAAACATATAAGACCATTTTAAATTCATGGATCTTTCTTTCCATGCTAATGAAAAATACAACCCGAGCTGATAATTAGATTTTTAATGGCATTAAACGTTGTATTGTTTTTGTTGCGTTTATTATTGCTAACTTTGTTGTTTTTTTTGGTGGAGGAGGTATATTGATATTTTTTTCATTTTTTTTTCTGAGAGATATGGTTGAACGCAGTCATTGGTGCTCACCTTGCAATTAAGGTGAACACAGATCAGTAGCTTTTTTTAATCAGCAGCCTCTCAAGTCCTGTCTTAAATATTACCAAACTCGCAGAAGAAGGTCTCTAGGTTATGTTAGCATTCATGACAAATAAGCTTATAAGGAACTGGAACAGAGTTGCTTCCCTTGCCTTTGGCATAAGCAATCTTTTTTTTATTTTAGATTTTTTTTTTGCGATAGTTAATGTTTTCCGTTTTGATTTATTTTCTTTTATAGAAAGAATTTCGAAAAATAAGAATATCATCAATAAAAAAAAAGAATGAAAAAAAAGATTTTATTTCTAAATAAATTAAAATGGTGGAACAAAAAATGTTCATTTTTAGGGCTGTTTTTAATGGTATATTTCGAAAGAAAATTCTGAATTTATTTTTCTTTACACATTTATTTTTTTGGTTTATTTTAATTTGAGTTTTGCTTCATTTAAAATAGTGGAAGAGGTTGGTAAAGGTTGTGATATTTGGTGGTAATAGAGGAGTTGGAAATGGATGATGGAAAAGGAGGTTATTACGACCTCCGAAGAAGGAAAAAAATGATTTTGGAAGGAAGAGAAATTTAAAAAAAGGAAAAAAAGAAGATGAAGGTAATTATTATGATGATGATGATAATGATGAAGATGATGATTTAGATAAAGAATAAGAAAAAAAATAAAGATGACAATAATAATGATGATGGTGGTGATGATGATGATTATGATGATGATGATGATATGAAAAAATATAATGTTTAGATAAAGAAAAAGAAGAAAAAATTAAGATGATAATAATAATGATGATGATAATGACGATGAAGAAGAAGATGATGATGATGATGATGATGATATGAAGAAAAATATAATATTTAGATAAAGAAAAAGAAGAAAAAAATAAAGATGACAATAATAATGATGATGGTGATGATGATGATGATATGAAGAAAAATATAATGTTTAGATAAAGAATAGGAAGAAAAAAATAAAAGATGATAATAATAATGATCATGGTGATGATGATGATAATGATGATGATGATGATTATGATGATGATGATATATAATTTTTAGATAAAGAATAAGAAGAAAAACTTAATGATGATAATAATGATGATGATTAGAATGATGATGAAGAAGATGATGATGATGATTATGAAGAAAAATATCATTTTTAGATAAAGAATAAGAAGAAAAAATTTGAAGATGATGATAATAATAATGATGATCACAATGAGAATGATGAGGAGGATAATATCGTTATGTTGTTGATGATGGTAATCAGGATGACGAAGAGGATGATGATGAAAAATGTAATGTCTAGATAAAGAATAAGAAAAAGAAACTGAAGATGATTATGATAATGAAGGATTTAAAAAGGAAGAAAACTACAAGAAAAATAAGAATAAAAGGAAAAGTTGAGATGAATAGAAAGACAAAAATATCAAAGGAAAATAAAACGTGTAAAAATACGAAGGAAGGAAGAAAAGACAAATAAGGAAAGGAGGAAAAAAGTAAGGAGAGGAAAAAAAGGAAAAAAGAAAAACACACAAAAAAGAAAGAGAAAAAATACACAGAAATAAGAAAAAGAAAAAGGTACAAAAAAGAAGAAGGAAAAAAGACACAAAAATAATAATAAGAAAAAAGACACAAAAAAGAAGAAAGAGACACAAAATAAGAGAATAAAAAAGACACGACAAAAAAGAACAAATGGAAAAGGACACGAAAACGAGAAGAAAGAGAAAAAGACACAAAAATAGTAAGAAAAAAGACACAGAAAAAGAAAGAGACACAAAATAAGAGAAAAAAGAACAAATGGAAAAGGACGCGAAAACGAGAAGAAAGAGAAAAAGACACAAAATAATAAGAAGAACAAAGACACAAAAAATAAGAAAGAGACACAAAATAAGAGAATAAAAAAGACACAACAAAAAAGAACAAATGGAAAAGGACACGATAACGAGAAGAAAAACGCAGGAAAAAGAGAATAAAAAAAACTGGATAAAAAAATGAAAAAAATCCAAAAAAGAGAAGAAAAAGAAAAAGATAAAGAATAATAATAAGAAGAAAGACACGAAAAAAAATGAACAAAAAGAAAAAGTAAAAAAAGACACAAAAAAATAGAAGAAAATGAAAAATAGATGAAAAAGAGTAAAAAAAAAGACATGAAAAAAGAGAAGGAGAAATAGAAACGAAAAAAGAGGTGAAGAAAAACAGAAAACGAGAAGGAGAAAAAGACACAAAAAAGGGACAAAAACGAAAAAGATAAGAAAAAGACACAAAAAAGAAAAAAGACACGAAAAAAGAAAACGAGAACGACACGAGAAAAAGAATAAAAAAGACAAGGCGAAAAAGAAAAAAAATGGGAAAGACACACAAAAAAATACGAAAAAAAAAGACACAGAAAATAGAAAGAAAAGGGACACCTAAAAAGAAAAAAAAGGGGAAAGAGAAAAAAATGAAAAAGATAACAAAAAGTGGAAGAGAAGGAAAAAGAAGAGATGATATAAAATAGAAGAAAAAAAAAGAAAAAGACAAAAATAACAGATAAAAGAAAAAAAGAAAAAGACACGAACAAAAGACTTAAAGAAAATAACACAAAAAATAGAAGAACAAGAAAAATACACAAAAATAAAAATTAAAAAAGGAAAAAAAGGCGATAAAAAATAAAAGGAAAAAAAAACACAAGAAAAAATGGAAGAAGAAAAAGAATATAAAAAAAACAAGCCCTTAAAAAAAGGTTAAATAAATAAAAATAACAAATAAATGAAGATAAGGAAGAAACAGAGAAAGAAAAAGAAAAAGACGATAAAAAGAATGAAAAATAAAAATTTAAAAAAAACACAAGAAAAAAAAGGGAAGAAGAAAAAGAATATAAAAAAACAAGCCCTTAAAAAGGTTAAATAAATAAAGATATAAAAATAAAAAATAAAAGAGGATAAGGAAGAAACAGAGAAAGAAAAAGAAAAAGACGATAAAAAGAATAAAAAATAAAATGAAAAAAAAAACACAAGAAAAAAAAGGGGAGAAGAAAAAGAATATAAAAAAAGAAGCCCTTAAAAAAGGTTAAATAAATAAAAATATAAAATTAAGAAATAAAAGAGGATAAGGAAGAAACAGAGAGGGTGTGTTTGAGAGAGAGAAGGAAATGGAGAGAGAAGAACTAGAAGAAGAAAAAGGGAAGAAAATGGAGGAGAACGAACAAATTAAGCATATTGAGAAAAAGCCATTTACATTGCTTCTCTTACATTATCAGGAGATTAATTTAAAAAATAAGTTGCTTTTTTATATGTTATTTTGTCTCATTCTTTTATGCCATTTTGTTTTAATCTTACTTACAATTCATTGACTCTTTGGAAATTAGGTATATAGAAACAAAAATAATATATATACATACATACATATATATATATATATATTTATGTATATATATAAATATATATATATAAACACACATACACATATATATGTGTGCATATATATGTATATACATATATATATATGATTATATATATATATATGTGTATACAAACACACACATATATATATATATATATATATGTATACAAACACACACATATATATACGTATATATATATATATATATATAAATAATATATATATATATTTATATATAGATAGACTAAAAAGAAACAAATAAATAAAAAATCCATCATTTAAGTAAAGCATAAAAAAAACAACTTTAAAATATCGAAATAAAATAGACAATGAATTAAGTAACAATTGCAAGCAGCTACTGAAAATTCTTTACAACCTATCTTCAGGCATTGTATTTTTTTTGTATTATTATTATTATTTTAGATGAACAACACATGGATTTTAATTGAACGAAAAGTGCTTTTGCTATATCTTCCATTACTGCAGACAGCTAACCTAGTGTTTTAGAATAGGGTTCTGTCCGTAATTTACCAGCTTTTAATTATACGATAGATTTGCTGGCAAACCGCTTGATTGAGAACATAACTTTGAATAATATATTGAAACGTTTTATCAAGAAGAAGAAAATGGGTTAATACATTATTGCTATCTATCTTCATGTGAAACATCTAGATTACTAGTGTGCTTACCTGTTAAAATAATATCACAAAAATTGATAAAATAGTGTGAATAAATAAAGGGCATAAAAATGCAATATATTGGTTTAAAATTACAAAAATTGATAAATTAGAGTGAATTAATAAAGAGCATAAAAATGCATATATATTGGTTTAAAATTACAAAAATTGATAAATTAGAGTGAATTAATAAAGAGCATATATATATAGTATACTGGTTTTAATATCACAAAAATTGATTAAATAGTGTGAATTAATAAAGAGCATATATATATAGTATACTGGTTTTAATATCCCAAAAATTGATTAAATTGAGTGAATTAATAAAGAGCATATATATGTAGTATACTGGTTTTAATATCACAAAAATTGATTAAATTGAGTGAATTAATAAAGAGCATATATATGTAGTTTACTGGTTTAAATATCACAAAAATTGATTAAATAATCTGTATAATTCAGTGACATAAAAAAGTATTATATTTGTATAAGGAAATGGTGAATAAGATAAAAATTTCTATCTCGGTACAGACTTCATAAGCTCAGGTTGTACAATATTATACTTTTAAGATTTGAAAATAGAAGATTTTTAAAAATTTGATTTTTTTCACAACATTTGTTTGAATGACAGCATCCAAATTAAATATTGGGAATTTAGGCATTGCGTAACTGCTATGAAATAGCCACAATGAAAACAGAACACTTGTATAAGTTGAACATTAAGGTACATAATAGTAAGAAGTATTGTTAGATCAGCAAAGCGCATGCGTAACTCCGGAATTGAACCCTCGAAATGGTTTGTTGGCTATCCTGATTTACAAAAGCCTCGGCAGAGTCCATTTCGGGATGGTTCCACCAAAACAGTCACACAATTAAAATAAGTTTAATATACAGGATATCCCGTCGTACACGAACCTTGTCGTAAGAGACCGCTCGATATTAATGATTGATTTTGTTCTGGGGTAGTTAACACCCCTATTTATAACACAATATGAACTCCCACGGCTTTATGTAAACCAGCTATTTCGGCACCTGAAGAAGATAACGTATACGCAGCTTAGCTGTTTGTATGATAGTTGAACTGTTATTTTTCATGATTAGGGGCATAACAGCTTTTCAATAAACGGTCGATTGCACGAGTCTTTTGGGAGTGAATAAATGTCGACCTGTCCTCAAGGGCTATGCAAGTGGTTGCGCCCGAAAGGATTCCAGAAATATAAATTTAAAAAAAAATGAATCTAAGAATCTGTCTGTCTATTTTTTGTTTTGTTTTCACGGCATATCAACCATTTTAGTTCATTTAATGCTGATAATAATCATTTTTATTTTATCCACATGTCGATTTATTTTATAACACTATATTCTCTATTCGATTCATAAAATGGAGAAAATTTGGGAATTCATACCTTTCCAAAGGATATTAGTCAAAATGTAAACCAAAATGAAATTATGGGATTGTGATTCCGAGGTCGTTCAGCATTTAAATCGTAAAATAAAATAAATTATTTTTAAAATGTGAATGACATGCGATTGTAAAAAAAAAAAGCACACACACGAAAAAAATAAATGCACGAAAATGAATAACTAAATAAATTGAAATAAATAAAGCGAAAATTTCAGTGACTCATCAAATCGTATTGGTTTTTACATTAAAAATAAATAACAGTCGAAGAAATGATTTTAACAAAAAAAAAAGAATGAAAAAAACTATATATTTATCTTGAAAAAAAAATGGCAGTCGGAATAAAATATATAATTCGTTAGGATTGGCTGATTTGTTGAATTTTGGATGCAGATTGGTAAATCCGTTGTGATGGGGAGACTGTGGGGCTTTTTTGAAAAATTTATTTTTTTTATTAGTTTGTTTTTATCTTTTGAATATTCCAAAATTGGCGGGTAATGAATAAATAAGGAAGAAATCATTTCTAGATTTCGATTTCAGAAGAATTTGAATGAGATATTAAAAGCAATAGAATGTGATTTGAAAAAGAGAGAACGATATGAAATAACTTAGTCATTAAGAATGAAATGTCCGAGTTAGAACTGACACTTTATTGTACAATATCATAAAAAAACAAAATGTTCATTTGTCCAACTTTTTAACCTTTCCTATATTAGGTCATTAGGAATAAAATGTCCGATTTAGTACTGATACTTTCCTATATTAGGTCATTAGGAATGAAATGTCCGATTTAGAACTGATACTTTATTGTATTAGGTCATTAGGAATGAAATGTCCGATTTAGAACTGATACTTTATTGTACAGACAACAAAATATGAAATAGTGAGAAATGTTAGTGCGTTTATTTTTCCTTTCAGGATATCAATCTTTTTAAGTCATTTAATACCGAGAACAATCAGACGGAGATAGATGATCATTTTTTGACCTCGAGTAGTTTTTTTGTTTTGTTTTTGAGTGACCCAATATAAACTATTTAATCCATATATGGAGAGAATGAGGCGATTTATGCTTTTCTTAATAATATTAATCCAAACGTGAACGTAAATTATAATCATTAATGTTAATCAATATTGACCAAAGAGCTTCAAGTTACCCCACTACTTTAGTTATGATATCTTATGGTTTCTTAATGGCTTTCCAATCTCTTTTAAAAGTGTTGCATTGTGGGTATTGTGGGGGCCAGTAGGGTGGCATTTTAATGGACCACCCCGGTTAAGAATTAATCTGTCTACGCCACTGAAGTAATGTGATTGTTTTAACAGAAGGAAGATGATATACAAAATGCAATGATAGGTTTGATTGTACCTTCGGTCGGCAGGTGCAACAGTCTTGTATTGTAAGAGATGTTCTTGCACCAAGATAGCAAGGACGAGTCCATATTAATGTACGATAAATTAAGTACCTATTGGAGTGAAAAAAATACTACTACTGAGAAAATAATGGACCCTACCGTGTTGTCACTTCCGGGTGGCCAGAAAATGCTAACAAATACAGAGAGCAGATGGGACCCGGCTAATGATGGGCGTAGCCCTTTTGTCCTTAGAGTGGAGCGGTGGATCCACTCAAATGTTATTCTTATGTATTTAATGGAATACACTTATTGCTGCACTGTTGTTGTTAAGCAGGAAGTCCTCTTCCCATCTTAGGATAATCGTACCGTTATTATTGAATTTCACAATCTTAGATTAAACCGAGACTCCCAGTCCTCACCCTAGAGGATAACTCTAATCAAAGACGTTTCTTTAGCATAGTCGGTCAGTATGAGGGACTGGGAAAGGGGAACGCTTTTAAGCTCGAGTGCTTAATGCGTTCAACGGATCAGACCGCGAACTGCCTATTATCCTGATTCAGTACTTGATATTCCTAAATGGCTACCGATCTCAGTAATGAACAGCCTTTATGTTACTTAACTTCGGTGATCTGGCGTGAAACGATGTCTTCAACGTGGCCTAACAGTATTTAGTCAGACATATTTTCTTATCAATTAAGCAGCGACGGTGGAGCATTGGTAAAAGGTCGGGATCTGGAATCATATTACGCGAGTTTAAATCCCAGTCAAAACCATTACTCTCGCTTTAGCAGCCTCGGGAAGATGGGGCTCGTTAGCTCGGGAGAGCAGTTCATCTAGGTGAAGGGTAACACCGAATATA
>JAUZSX010289198.1:0-14411 GCA_034780655.1 Idiosepius hallami
TATATAACGCCCGGGTAAGAGCACGTAAAAATGGCCTTGTGCCAAACTTGGGGGTGCTCACCAAGTAAATATCATAATTTATTTTTTTATTTTTTAAATCACAGAAGATCTTCGAAGTCAGAAGTCAGCCTTGCTGTACCTGGAAGACTTTATCACCCCCACCCCTCTTTGCAATGGAGGAGGTTCCTAAGCATTACCCTGTCACTTTTGTTTAAACTATATTAATTTCAGATTTTATAAAAAGATATTTGAATGCATTAAAAATTTTATACTTATTTTCTTGTATTTGTTCATTATTTGTTTTAAAATAAGATATTAAATTAAAAAAATGCGTGCGTGAAAAGTAATTTGAAAAAAAAAATTTTAACTGGAAAAGAAAATGACAAGATATTTAAGTAAAAAATATGATAAATTTAAAACTTAATTTTAATACCTTTTTTATAATAATACACTATAATGCATTTTAGGGATGAATTCTAACTGATTCTATAGCAATCTATTCCTATAGAATTTAATAAAAACCAATATTTTTTATATCAATAGCTTCAAATAGATTTGTACAACCTTCTAATGTCATTTTCAATATAATAAAATCAATAACATTTAAATGAAATAATTTATAACCTTCATTTTTTAAATCACGATTGATTTTATTTTTACATTTTATCACGCAATAAATGTCTCTAAGTTTATCTCATTATGATCTTTCTTGAGTTGATTATAAAAGTAAAGCATTAAAGATCATGTTTAGAGGAAAATCAATTAAAGATCCAATTTTAAACAATTGAAGGGAAGAAAAAATATTTAAATGATTATTTCCTATGAAAAAAAAAGTCTTGTTTGCTTTGCTTTTTAAACCAATTTATTTTATTTATTTGAAAAAGAAAACCCGAACAATAACGTTAGAACAAATAATAAAGAAAGACTGACTTATTGTTTTTTTTACTAAAGCAACAAGAACATTTTCAAATCTATTCAATGTCTAACAAATATACACGAGTATCATTTTGTATTGCTTTTTTATTTAGGATTGCACACTCAACAATAAAATAGAATCATTATACAGTATTATATTACAATGTCTCAAGTGTTTAAAAACAATTGCATTGATAAAACCAAATAATGAAATAGAATAGACGAATTTGACATCCTTCCATTAGTTGATTTCAAAAGATAAATAAATTAGGGTTGACTCATCTCTTATTATTTATAATCCTTGAGAAGATCTAGGATTAATTTTACAAGTATTATTTGGACTATTGTCCTCATCCTTACTATTGTATGTCGCATTACTAATTGACTCATCTTTTATTCTTTATTGTCCTTGAGAAGATCTAGGATTAATTTTACAAGTATTATTTGGACTATTGTCCTCATCCTTATAACTGACTGTCTGATTACTAATTCTCTCGTCTCTGTTTATTTCCCTATTAATTAACAAGTTAATTAACAGCAGACTTGGCAAATATTTTTGCAAAATATTAATAATTTGAAAAAAGATTTTCATGATGAATTTGTTTGAATATGTGGCAAAATGTTTTATGTGCGATACGGTAAGGTTATCCGGGGGAGGTTGAAAATGGCGGAACCCTTGATTTTGACCGGTTAAGATATCATCCAAATGTTCATATGCAAATGTGGAGGTACCTCGTGCATATATAAGACGTTCAGCGAGCACGAGGTCGCAATCAATTTAGAGAATTCCTGGAAGGAAGTGGTGTGTATCATTGTACTGCTTCGTTTTATTCCATCATTTTCGTCGGTTGGGCCTTTTTTTTAGTTACAAGGCATTGCGATGGTTGTTACTAAAGGAATTAATGGGGAACTGAGTTGAATTGTGTATGTGTATTTATTCTATTTTAACTACAAACTATCGAGGTGAGCTGAGATTTTGTGTTTTGTTTTTTTCTTTTCAACTTTAAAATATTTTTCTTATTTTAATCAATTTATGAAAGACACATTCATTAACTTTTGAATCGAACGGAATAGGCAAACAATTATATTGGAAAACTAATCCCAGTTTTATATTTATTTTTTTGGATTGTTGTCCTCTTCCTTTTCATTGTTATCTTTACAAAGTTTCGACCGATAAATCTTTCGGTCATCTTCTGATAGTCGAAACCTGGAACTTTCAAGCTCCATTGGGAGTTTTCATAGAATTTTGAAGTTAACCCTTTATTAAAACCATGGTGATAGACATCTGTCAGTGTTAAACACAAGTAGTTAAGGTAAAGAGCAATAAAATGCAACCTTCTTTGTTTGAATAAATGGTTGAATTCGAAATTCTGTGAAAACAAATTACGACAAAAAGGTTCCAGTAGGCTGAAGACTATGTTAAGACGGTCAAAACAAAATAAAGGTAAAAATGATAAGAATGAGAACAACAGTCCAAAACACAGATCTACAAATTATCTAAACTCATTTCAAGGATTCCAAAGAACCTGATCGTAGATATTAACGATTATACAAAAATAATATTTTTTAAAGTTTCTATTTAAACAGGTTGTAAGACTTTGATTATAGATTTGATGGATATTTTTAAAGAATTTATTGTTATTATTAGAATTAAAGTATAAACGTCATTGTTAATATTAGTATTAGTATTGTTTCATCGCTAAAAAGTTTTTGTAATGCTCATTATCAAAGCCTTTACGCTGTTTGTAAACAATGTCTTTCACTTGAAACTGAGTGACAAGTATCTTAGTGATGACCCAGCATATTCTGTTTCATTTAAGTAAGGCTCTGTAGGGTGCTGCATCCTCTCAGATCCTCACCCTTGTATATCTATTCTAAGACCTACAATCAACAGAATCCTTACTCTGAATACGCGCAGTGGTGTTCCCTCATTTCTGAGTGACATTAAGCGCTCTCTATCAATCAAGTATCTTCAAGATCCTAGCAGTCGGTTACTAAATTGGCTTTTTCCCCACATCAATTCTATTTGCCCACTTCTAGAATCTATATCCGGAACCTGTCCAAGTGTGTCTGGAACATGTGTGTCTGGAACATGTGTGTCTTCTTTTCAATTTACAATGTTCCTCAAGTCCGTCTTTAAGGTTTCGTTGTTGATTTCCTTTTTTCTTTCCGAGATGTCTTACAGTTCTTTTTTAATTAATTTCACACATTCTGCATTAGAGTAGTGTTAAAGTCCTACCCCAATGTTTTCCTTCCCCATTCTTTGCTTTCTATTACTTTAGGCAGTTCATTGGGTTTCATTTGTACAAATGATCTTTTTGACTCAGGCGTAAAAAAAGCGGTAAATAAGCGAAAAATGTTATACGTAGCACAATTACCAATTAGTCAAAGTCATTCTATTAGAAAAACAAGAAAGTCCAAAATATCGGCCATGTCGTCTATTTCAATGGATCACTAAGATCGATAAATCTGCTTTCCAGAGATTAACTTCTCCTTAGTCTAAATAATCGGTTCCGTTTGAACAGAATATTATTTGTTTTTAAGTTTGCTTTTTTAGCGTGGATACTTTTTGTGTATTTTCTTTTTTTTTTTTTTTTTACTTTGTCTTCAGGATTCATTTTTTCTTTTTTCTTTTTTTTATTTCTTTTGTTTCTCGTTTGTTTTTTCTGTAAGTTACAGTTTTTAAAGTTCTTTTCTTGCTTCGATATCTTCAATTAAAGACAATTTTTCGTTCATCTTAAGATGAAAATTTTAAATTCTGATTTATTCCATCGAATGTTTTTATCAAAAAAAGTAAATTTAGTTTTAATTTTTCCTCCTCAAAAATGTTTCTATTCTCATTCTATAATGTTAGAAGCTTCTGATTATCTTTCTTTATTATATTTTAAATTTAATTAGTCATCTTTCTTTCTTCCTCAGTTAGTTTTTTTAAGCTGTTGAGAGCTGTCACTCTAATTTGTTGTAGTCATTTCGGTTTTCCTTTTTGAATTTTTGCTTTCTTTTTCATCACGTGACATTTGTGTTGTTCATTAATTTTCTTTCCGGTTTCTATTTTGTAATCACCACCAAACAACCATTGCTTACTTATTCTTCAATTCGCTTGTTCACATGGACGCGCAGATGGAATAATTTCGTGCGTCCTTTCGTAAAAGATTTATTTGTTGAGATAAGCTTATTGTTTGAGATTATTCCTTTTTTTGCTTGTCGGCGCCATTTTATCTTTAGGGTCACTTAAGACTTACTCACCCGTAGAGAGCTACTGCTTCTATTGATGGAGCTTTTTTTTATATATAAAATAATAATAATAATAATAATAATAATAATAATAAAAATAATAATAATAATAATAATAATAATAATTATTATTATTATTATTATTACGATGACGATTATTTTGATCATAATTGAATCAATTTATTATTTATTATACTATAATCTGTTGGGTTTCTCCAATCTTCTATGTTCGCTGTTATCGTTATTTGATTTATTTTACTTTATTTAATGCTAGCAGAATATGTAGAAATTCCACGCTATTTGAATATTTTTAAAACATTTTTATTTTTCTAAAGCAACTAAAGTTGATTTTAAAACAATTTACTCGTCATTATTCTCGTATAACAACAAAAAATATTAATTTTGAAATTTTAATGACGTCCTTAAAAAGAAAGAATTAAGGGAGATAATTGTTTCTCTCCCTTTTAATTAAAAAAGGGACAAAATCACTGTTTCTAAGGATGATTGGTATTTCTGGAGAAGGACGAACGTCGAACAATAAATTAATATTTCCATTTATAATATTATTATTTTTCTTATTAAAAACATTATTTGTAAGCTTTTAATTTTTTTCATAGTTTATCGACTTGAATCAATTTTATCCAATCAACAAGTTCTCACTTTTTTTCAAGACTTAATAATATTTGATGAAATCTTATTTCATCTCTTTGCAAATCTTTTTTCCTATTCAAGAAATATAAATTCAAATGATTAAAACAGACTAAAACTGACTGAAATGAATTTCTTTAAATAAATCCAAGCAAATATTATTTGAAAGAAACAACTTTTATTCTCGTCTAAATACACAGGTGTGTATGTGAGTGTGGCTATCTGTGCAGTGGATTGGTTACGGTGGGTGTGGTTGTGTGGGTGTCATTGTGTGTGTGTGTGTGTGTGTGTGTGTGTGTTTGCGCGTGTGAGTTAACATATTAACAACCTCCTCTGTAAGTTTACTGACTATTAGTTATGAAAAGAAATATCAGAAAATCGATACCCCCTTCATTAGAAACAGCAATTACATTATGTATAAGTAAATAAATTAGCTTTTGATTGTTCTCTTTCTATTTAGTAAAGATTCTTATTCAATGAATAATAAACAGATATTTATTCAAAAATATAAAAATTACATTTTTAATTTAAACGAAAAATACGATTGCGAATTTTTTTACGTAATGAAATGCATTAAAATTTTGAAAAATAAAAATCTTTTACCTTTTACCAATTTTTATACTTTGTAAAAAAATAGTCTTTAATTTTCTTTTCTTCAATTTCTTTAATTTCTATGCAAACTTTTACGTTATTCTAAATGAAATATGAATTTAGTTTTTTTTTTTTATTTTTCTATGAAAAAATTAACGATTTTTAAAATGAAATAAATGAAGGCCTTTCTTCATTTTTAAAGAAAATTTAATCCCCCCTCCCAGTTTTATCAACAACAAAAACCATCATGGATGAAGCAAGGGATTGGTCCTAGATGAACGAAATCATCATCAGTGTATAAGGCGCCAATAAGTTGATGGTTTGATAATGATTTGAGTTGGTATTAGTGGAGGTACATTAGTTGGAGAATGGAGAATGGTGGAAGGCGTAAAAATGACGTCAAATGCTTACATAGCTTTTTTGAAGGAGAACTTTGCGCCATGACTGAAGAAGCAAAGATCGACGTTCAGAAGAACCATTATTTTTATGTAGGATAATACCCTCTCATATACATCCAACAAAATTAATGGGTATTTGCAACAACTGGGGTTCTTACGGTTACTTAAGATTGAGTGGTCAGCGAATTCACCAGATTTTGACCCAATTGAGAACCTTTGGGATCTCATGAAGCGACCACCCTATGAAAGTGAATGCCAATTTAAGAGCAAAGATGAGTTGTGGGGTGCTCTTCAAGATATATCGTGAGGAGTAGCTGTTGACTAAATCACAAATTTGATTAATTCTATGGACCAACGTCTTTTAAAAGTCATTCATAAAAAAGGGTCTCATATCCCCTACTAATTATGCCAACGTAGTAATTGCTATGTAGTTATTGTGCTCTAAGCATTTTCATAGTTCATTTCATGTTTGAAAATTATTTAAATAAACAAGTTATTTGTATATTATTCTTTTTTCTCAACATCGTTAATAACTGAAATCAAGAGATATTCCTATTTTCTGCCATAGTTTTGCTCATACTACTTTAAATACTTTTATTTTCTGACTGGAGTAGCTAAATAATATTCTAAGCACTTTCTCAAAGTTTCATAGGTTTTTTACACGTTCCTTAAATATTAAAAAAATGTAAACTTGTTAATAATTTGACAGGCAGTGTAGATTATTCTATTTGAAATGATCATCTATTTATTTACAGTAAAAATGGTTGATTTGATTCCTGCTTTACATGTTTTTTTTTATGGTCTCTGTAAAACATCAGTTTTAAATTTAGATTTAAAAAATAGTAATTACAATTTAAATTCTAATTATTATAAAGATATGTATAACTTTCATGTTTGTCTTCAATCAGATAAATTATATTTTAAAGTTTTATGTTTATAAACTTTTACCGATCGTAAATTTTGGTTAACGTGAATCTCAGAAATCTTCCTATTTTTTTAAAAGTTTTTTTTCCCGCCATCAGTTAAAAAATTTGAATTTTTTTTTGTCTTCTGATTTTTTGTTTTTTTCAATTCGTTTTTCTTTATTTGAATAATAATAACCAAACCAAACCTGTTAAAAATTATTATTTTGTATAAAAACTGGCCTAAATGTAAGGAAGGGTTAGAAAAAAATGTCAAGTTTAATGTCATCGCTAAATATCCCAATCAATATCTCAAAACTTTGGCTTATAGGTTCCTTTTATCCAATTAAATAGTGTTTTTCTATTTTCCCTCCTTTTTTTGAGGAGAGTATTTATTGAAAATGCTCCAATGAATTACTTTCCCTAGCTAGTTATTTCCCTAGCTAGTTATTTCTGTACTCGTTTTGTAAAAGTTTAGTGCATTCGCTAATGACGTGTATCAGAGTTTGTCTCGTTGACCAAATATATTACATTTGTTGTTATCTTAGATTTGGACTCTCTTTGCTTTTATATAATTAGCGCGGGGTACACTGTCATGTGCAGCAGTTAGCAAGGATTCACTTTACATTGTAAGCTTTGCTTTACGATGTCACGTCGAAGTGTTTGAGCGTACAACATCATTTATTTAATAAAAGGATTCTCCCTGGAGAAGTTTTCATTCCCATATGTCTTCTATTTTCTAATGAAATTATCTCTGTCTCTTTTAGTGTTTTCTTCGCCGGACTTTGCAGTTGAGATAATTTTATTTCGGATTTCCATTTATTCTAGGTTGTTTTTTTCAGCGAATTTCTGTCATGCAATATTTCTTCCAACTTCTGGTCCCAGATTTCTTTCGCTTGTTTGACAAAACCTTTTGCTTTAGGAAAAAATCATACTGAATAGACAAAACTGAAAACTTGGTTTTGTGTCGAATATAGATTTGAATTGTATTATTAATTTTTAATTTGACAAAAACATTATTTCTATCATAGGTTGAAACTTGAAAGAAAATATTCGTCATAGAAATTAATTTGTGACAATAATTGTATGTGGCGTTGATATTTAAGAAAAATATATTTTTGGCCGAAAACTATTTTTAAGAATAATGAGTTATTTCATAAAAAAAGTTGATCAATTGAAGCGTAATAGGTAGATTAGAATTCCAATAAAAATATTTCCCAAACAAAAATATTGTTTTTTTTATTTTTCATGCAGGAAAAGCTGATAAGTTAAGCCGATTTGAATCGATTTTAAGAAAAAGGCTGTCTAAATTAAATAAAGCACTTTTAGGCGAGACTTTCTCTCGGTTTATCGAATAAAAGAATAAAAGAATAAAAGAATAAAAGACTGTAATGGTGATAAGCTAAAACGGGATTGTGAATATAAGCCATTAATATCCATCGGAATAGAGTTATTAATTACATTTCATTTATGTCATTAATAATATTAGTCAACCATAGTTTCTTCTGTTTGTAAGCCAAATTAAACTTTCAAATGCTACTAAAATGACTCGTGTGAAATAAGAGAAGCCTTTAGGGGGAAATCGATAAGTCTTTCTTCTTTGGAAATGTAATGCATTAATACAAGCCTCAATTGTTCATTACATTTGAATTTTGGCAAATAGTTTCAAGAAATTAAAAATCATTTTTAATTTTTCCGACCAAAACTGAAAATATACAAGTATATTGCTCCAAAGAATCTCTGGATTTAGGATATATGGCTATAAAAAATGATAAATCTTATAATTAAAAAGAAAAGGCCAAAAAGGTGACATGCCATTCAAGAGTAAATCAAACTACACTAACGATTTATGTCGTTCACTTATAATCTAAGTAGACTAAATGAATAGAAATCCAAAATAGAAAAATTGCAAAAATCTTGAATAATCAAAAGAATACTGATACAACAATTGAGTTAACAAGAAATTATATTATTTTATAATAGTGCAGCAGATAACTGTAAAATCGTTCAGATTGTAAAACAAGCATGAAATTTGGCACAAACATTCCTAAGACTATGCTCTCTTAGAAAAGTACGCTGGTCACCTGAAAATCTGAGATGGCGGCTATTTTTCAAGATGGTGGCAAAATGGCCGCCTGAAATTGGCTCAGAAAAATTGTGCAAATAATGATAAAAGCTCCAAATTTGCCACAATTATACTTAAAGGTATACTAATCAAATCCTAATGATTGGCCATTTCAAAATTCAAGATGGCCGCCAATATGGCAGCCAAAATGGCCGCCTGAAATCGGACGTTTTCCTTAAAAACGCTTGTAGTTGTCCGATTTACATGATTTAAGTGTGGTTTCCTATGTTTTCCAACATGCTGATGCATATTATTCTGTTTGTAACATGTTTAAAGCACTCTAACAGACATAATTTTCATTTTTTACCAGCAATTTGCATTATACAACGTTGAAGCGTAGTAGTAGGGGTAGACCCTTTCTTTTCTGCTGTCAGCCAGATCCACCATAATTGTATCAACAGGAATAAACTTAGAATTAATTTTTTTCAATATTCTTTACTCTACATTGTTTTATGATAAATACCTTTCCCAATGGTATTAGTTGAATTAAAAACATAAATGGAATCACTAGAATTTGAACCCATGTATTACAATTCCGAGGATCACATCCTACGCACTGCGTCAAGTGGAATTTCCCAGATTTAGATTTTTAATTTTTTAATCTTCTTCTAATCTTTTTATTTACTTTAATAAAACCAATCTTGAAATTTGTAATTGATAAAAAATATGAATTTCAACTTAAAACCTAAATAAGTTATTTTATTGATTTTTGTGAGTATTGACTTATTTGGATTATATTTATTTTTTCTTTTTCATATATTGTTTACCTCTGCCAGATAACATTTCTTAATATCTACCATTTAGAGCTTTCATTTAATCTCAAATCAGTTAAGTTTGTATAAATGTTCTTCTTTTTTCTGAATAACATACCTTCTTTCAAATTTAATTAATAAAGAAAAATCAATTACTTTTACGGTATTCTAATTTTATATTTATAATCATCCTTTTTCTTTCAGCTTTAGAATATTGTGTTTTTTTTTCAAAATTCTATGTTACAAAATATGATATTTTTTTAAAGATCTTTAAAAATAAAACCAATAGATTTCAAAAGGATACAAACACTTTATATCAAATAATAACACGAGCTTGAAAAGTCATATGGTTAAAATTAACTTTGAACAGAAAAGAAATATTGTTAAAACTGTAAAAGAAAGAGACAAGATATTTTAGCCGCTGAATTTATTGTAGAAAACTAATGAAAAAATATGTTTTGTTTTCCAAACCTTTTGCCCAAAATCGATTAAAAGCTTCTTCCATGTCTGAATACCCTCTTTGCTAAAATTCAATTTTCTAAACACAAAATTAGCAATCTTAGCAAAATGAATAATTTATAATCTAATGGTAGAGACTGTAACGGTAAAATCTTTCAACTTTTACCGCTTGGCAGTCAAATTTTCTGTCGAAAACCTATTAAAAAGGATGATCCATGTCTGATTACTCTTAATAACAAATTTAAGTGTTTAGACAAGAAAATTTGGTAAATCTTCATGTGTTAAATTCTTTCCAGTTTTTGGAAATGAAAAAACAAAACAAATTCTATTACGAGGATCAAACTTAAGTAAAAATTAGACACGCTACTAATTGAGCTACATCGCCAAAATAATTTGAATCTTATTTCTAATGTATATATTAATAAAAAAAAACGCGTTTAAAAGGTTTATAAAATCTGATGTCCCTTACGCGATCGATCATTTTTGAGCACCTATAATCTTTTGATAACCTCTGTTTTAATAAACGAGAATTAAAAATTTTTGTTTCAAAAGATAAATACTTATCTGACCTATGAACTGTAAAAATTGTATGAAATTTAGTAGAAAAATGATTTGGCAGTTGAAAGCAAAACAAGAAACTAACACTTAACCAAACCAATTGTTTTTATTTATATTTTTGGGTACACATTTCGCCGTTAGAAGAAATGTCCACATTTTGGGGTGTGCTTAGTTCGAAGCCCAAAAGTTTTTATCTCAAATATAATCATAAAACACTGACTAAAATGTAACGGTTTCACGTTGTTTCTTTAAAGTTAATAAGTTCAGCAGTTATTTAAATAAGTCATTATTCTTTAAAGATAATATCATTTTTTTTTCATTAGGTTTTCTTTGCTTATCTTTGATTTCACTTTTGGAAGCAGTTTTATAAAAAGATGCTACAGAATTGTATTTTCTTTTATACAACTATTGCTTAATGCTCGGTTTTAATTAACTTTTCTTTAGGAAAATAAGTTTTTCCATTGAATTTGTGACAATATTTTTCAAGGATAAATAATAGACTTCAAAATTAAACATTAAATTATAAAATATTGTGACTTACACTATGTGTAAGGCTGTTCCTTTTTATGTCTGTTCCTTTTTAAGTCTGTTCCTTTTTAAGGCTGTTCCTTTTTAAGGCTGTTCCTCCTTTTCAATTTTCTTTCAATCTGGAAGTTGCTAATTATCTCTGGACGTTTTATCCGTCTATTTTAATCCGACAAATACTGGGTTCATGTCTTTTGTTTTTGGTTACTCTATATTTAAATCGACAACATGGATATTTCGAAGAAATTTTATAATTCCCTCGAAAATGTAGACCATGCCATTTTATGTTTTCATTTGAACTTGAATATTGAAAATAACATCATTTCAGGAAAACAAGGCATCAAATTTTGAAATTTGATTTTTTAATTATTTTATATTTTTAAGAGTATTTTTTTTCGAAGCAAAGAGGAAGTTCATAAAAAGTATGGGTGTTCATGAAAGTTGAAATGATTTCATCCGAATAGAATTTCTTTTGGTAAAAAATGTTTTCCGTCAAAAATAAATCTAAAAAAAAAAAAAAAAAAAAAAAAATATTTGGGAAAAAAAATTCTAATATTTTTTTGCAAACTTCGATTTGTTCTTCAACAATAATTGAATTTTTTTTTATATTAAGAGATTATTTTTTTATGTAAATTTACTTCTATATAAATGTGTGTGTGTGTCTGGAGTGTGTGTGTTTTATACTTTTACATATTGTTGAGAAATATTTGCAACATATTTTTTCTTTTCAGTATATTTTGCACTAAAACGTTTGTAAAATATATTCTATTGCTAATATTTTGAAATGCTTATATTAAAACATATGACGATTTATTGTATTAAAAAGACGTGTGTTAACGGGACAGTTTTCATTGGATTTGGTATCAGAAAAAACTTAGAAAAAAATACAATTATAGAAATTATAATTATAGAACAATTTATAGATTTCTGTTGATTATGTATTAAGATTTACGCAATAGTTGTCGAGGTAAGGTTCTTTAAACTACCCCAACTAACGGGGAAAAAAAATATATATGTCAAGATAAAGTTGTGGATTCTCCAAACAATCTATGTTGTTCAAATTGATACACGAGTGAATGAGAAGCTTTTTCAAAACAATATGTAAAGGTTTAGAAGTAGTAGTTTAAGAAATTGAAGTAGCAGTTGCCATAGACGATGAGGATGTTTAACGAAATAATGATGTGTCCTAGCAGATAAAATAAAATATGATTCATTATATTCAAGTAACTTTTTCATACAAATTACAGTTTGTAATGAACTTTTCCGTTTAGTTGTTTCTTATAAAAGCTTTTTAACAACAAAAAAAGATTTGTTAATTGATTTTTTCCAATTTAATCGATTTTTAATCAACAATCTTTCTTTTTCCTTTCTTTTTTTCCAACTCTCTTAGTTTCTTTATCACTTTTTTCTTTTCTTTCAAACTTTCTTCTTTTCTTCCTTTTTTTTTGGGGGGGGGGAGAGTCTTCTTTTCTTTCAAATTTTCTTTCTTAATTTTTTCACCATTATTTTTCACCATTATTCTTTCCAGCTTTATTCTTAATTTCTTCATTCAATAATATTTATTTTTTATGAGTTGAAGTGTAAAATTAGTTTAATACATATTTTTAATAATTATCTTTCAAATCATTATTTAAAAAATGTGTTGCGAAATGCAATTTAGTTTAGATTTTAAAAAGAAACTATTAAATTGATTTAAAAGTTTAGACATTATTTCTTTACATTGAATGTCAAAGAAATTGTTTTTATCTGTATGGGTAGGGGGTCAGCACCGATGACAAAAGAACAACTTGACTCTTTCGATTCTAAAAGGCCAATATATCGGCTCTGGCGATCTAAGACAAAAAAAGACACATTAATGTTTTGGCCATAGTATGGTCCTCTAATAGAACGGCTCTGAGTAACTACTTGGTCATTTTGCTAAGTCAGAGTTCAAAGGTATACCTATTATCTTGATTCCAGTTTTCTTGTTTCTACTCTCATCTTTGTTGTTCTCTTCCCATTTAGGGTGATGTTCCCTTCATCCCTGCATTAGCAAATTTCCTGATTCTTCGTGTAGAATTAGGTCACTTTTTAAGAGCTGCAATATCAATCATTTATTTAATCTACAGACGTATATTGTTAACAATTTGTGATAAGATATCAGCTATGATATCACTATATGTTGCGTATTGATTTAGTTGTTTATACCTGGAGTCAGGAAATTTTTTTGAGATCATCTAGAATTCTTAAAACCCTTTTCGACAAGCCTTTCAGAAGGGAGGCTGTTGTACTCTTCTTTCTGTCGTCTTTGCTAAACTTATCACAATTATCAAGTGACATTTCTTTACTTCCTCAGGAATTTCGATGCAAGTTATCTCTGGATCATCGTATTTCCTCGTGACACATTTCGGCATAAAAGCGTATTTTCTTCACCCGGTGTTACAGGCAGCACAGCGCAATGTATTGATTATATTTTTCTTTTACTTACCTGAATGGTAGTAATTGGCATTCCATTTACAAACAACTTTGCTCGATGTGAATTATAAGTTTGATTGTCTTGTTTCTTTCTATTTATATAAATCGACTGATATATTATTTAGATCGGTGGTTTAAAAAGGGGGAAGTACCTCCCCCTGGGGGCCGATATGATCTTTGAGGGGGCGCTAGAGAGTAAGCAGTTGGATGGGAGGGTTGAAATTGTGAAGGAGGCATTGGAGCAATTACAGTAAAATGTGATATTGGTGTTGGTAGAGAGGCTACAAAAGCGGGGCGATTTGATTAAGCGTTTCCCAGTTGCTGCAACTAGATGTAAGTACCTGTATATTTCTACCATATATTCTCTTAGATGTATCGTCGTTATGGCGTTTGTTGGAAGGGGAGGGTGTAATTTTCGTCCAGCGGTGAAGGACGCTGTGGCAAAAGATGTTTGAAAATCACTAATTTAGATGGATCGATCGACTTGACATGTTCTTAAAGAGTTAGAATATCTTCCAATTGCGACCATAAAATGAATTAGACAGGAATTGAAGTAACATTATTGTCTTAAATGAAATTCTCAATTTCTATTGTCTCAATATATTTGCGTTACAATGGCATTTATGATATTTTATATCTTTGAAATTTTCTTCCTTTTTTTTTCAAAAATATTTTATTTCTCGGTTTAACAAACAAAAAACAAAACAAAAAACAAAACAAAAAATACATGTTCTATATAAGATGATGTGGACACAATATATAAAAATATATAATAATAGATATGCCCTAACGAAGGTGTATTACGAAACTTGTCGGCATTAACTATATTCTTGTTTTTGATTTTTCAATC
>JAUZSX010289208.1:0-14410 GCA_034780655.1 Idiosepius hallami
TGGGTGTTCATATGCAGTTTGAACTAACTATCACTAAATATGGCACCCATGGGTGCTCATATGCAGTTTGAACTAACAATCACTAAATATGGCACCCATGGGTGCTCATATGCACTATTACCCTTATAGTTTTTGAAGTTAAAAGATTTTTATTTAAAAAAAATATATACATACATACACAGATTCATACATTCATACATACATATATACATACATACATACATAGAAGGGGCGCTGGTTTGTTTAGTCAGAGAATTCCTTTCATACAACATGGCTCATTATGAAATACTCCTTGAATAGCTTGTGTTTTTAATATTATTAAGTTTATGTAATTTAATCAGTAAAAAGAGAATTAAAGTTGTTAAAAATCTTTTAAGAAAAATCTTTTTGAAAAAAAAAACAAAAAAAAAACAAACTAGTTTTAAACTTTTTTAAAATTTTGAGCAGTGCAACATAATAATAAAAAATTAAGATTAAAAAATTTTTGTATTTTCAGTAAAATAAAAATCTGAACTATTTTGATGGAAAAAATCTTCCTCAAATTTGCACAATGAAGCAAAGAAAAAAATGGTCTAAAATAAACCTTATTTTCTGTATTTCTTGTTCAATTTATGTTCATTTACTTGTTTCAGTATCTTCTTGTCTTTTTGTAAATATTTCAATGTAACAATAAGCAATTCCTGACCTCAAATAAAACAAGTTTTATTCTGATCAGTTGTTGGAAACATTTAAAGCAATTAGGATTTTATTTTTACTTCAACTGGATTCTTGATACTTGAGCTTGGTTTATTTCAGAAGGTCAAATGATCTGTGTGTGTGTGTGTGTGTGTGTATTGTGTCTAAGAAAAAGCAGGCGAAAGGAATGAAGGTTGTAAATGAAGAAGAAGATTGCATATTACGTTTTGTGCCTCTCAAGTAGATATGACCTGAATAAGATAAAAATCAACATTTTTGAATGCTGCTTCTTAACTGAGCTTGAACTATAACTCTGAAGCAACAGAATAAAGTGTGTATCCATTCCATGAGTAAAGTAAAAAAGTAATCTTTTAATTGTTTTCTTGGAAATATATTTAGGCTGAACAAAACTCATTTCAGCCCTTAAAACTTAAAAACAATTTTTTTAAAATTATTTTCCTGTATCAATGCATGATATTAGGAAAATACACTACCAATAATTCACAATAAAATATATTATTACATTAACTGATTTCATATTCTTGAGACCAGTGTAGTTTTACTACTGGGGTTAATTTCAGTACATTATTCCAAGTTTGTAATTTACAGACATTCAAATGTTTCTTTAGTCATGGACCCCTGAGTAACTCTCAGGCCTTGGACCCCTTTCTCATGGATCTAGGTCTCAATTATATGCCTGGAATTGTTTAAACAATTTAAACCAAAATCTAAATGATTGAAGTGCTACAGAAAACCCTTTGTCAATCTGTGTTGTATAATTATGGTTCTAAATTCCAGCAAATTTCTCTATGTGTGATTGTGTGTGTGTCCTTAACGTATAATGGATCTTTAAAGCATGATGTAAACATATTTGAATCACTTAAAATCACACTTCAACATTTACAGGCCCCTTTTTTGTTTCTAAATATACCATTGGTTTTGCTGGGAGAGAACTTATTAATAACATATATGGATAGTCATACAGTCCAATAGATCAATATTCACACACATAAATGCGTGTGTGTGTGTGTGTGTGTATTGGTTCAGACTTGTGCCATAATCCTATAAACTTTAAAGGATTAAGTTTTTTGACTTCGATATTATTCTTGTGTTAGGATTTTCAATCCTTTTTGATTTGCATATGTCAAAATCTCAGCAATCCATTTCCATAAATTATAACTCCTTGAACAGACTATGATTGACATGTTGGCCTGTACATTTGCATACATTAATTCCATTGTATTTGCAAGGCATCACTCAGACATGTACTCTGTCATGGCTAGATCTTAAATTGTTCTCAGTTGGCTCTAATGGAAAATGCCTCCTCCCTAAAAAAAAAAAAAAAACAAATGTCAGAATTGCTGTAAAGCTGCTACTTTACTCTCATTAAATTTGAAAGTTTATTTCATACTACTTCAAATATATTTTTCTCAAATTAAGTTTTTGGTTTCAAGTATAAATACATCTGTTAAAATTCATTTTTCAGTGAAATAGTAGATAATCTCATGCAGATTTTTATTTATAAAATCCTTGTTATCATTATTAGTATTAGTATTATTATGGATCCTTATTATTGGAAATTTGTCCTCTGAAGTTGTTTTGAAAAACCTTGTTTTTTTTACCCAAGCCTTGCATTCATTCTCTTGCATTCATTCAATTAGTCTGAATAGCTACAAGTACTTTTTTTTATATAATAGTAAAGCATGAAATATTTTCTAAGCTTTGACTGCTTACCTGAAATAGCTATTAAAGAGGTTAGGAATATGGATTTGTAAGAAGTTGGCATGTCCTCAAAACAATTCCATAGGAAGTTAACACCTTGGCATCTCATCCTGAAAGAAATGTTTTGCAGTTTTAGGTTTGTCCAAATTCCAGTTTTATGGATTTTCTATTTCTTAGATTGATTCTGTTCTGTTTATTCTAATAGATTTGGAAGTGCAAAGAAAAAAAAATTGATATTTCTTATGAATCCTTAAATATTAGGTTTTTTTTTTCTTTAATTCGAATTATCATTTTTCTATTTGTTGTAGGTTAGAAATGGGATTGTAAGAAAATGCTTCTTATTTGATGTGAAATAAATCTTTTTAATGAGATTTTATATAAATCAATATCATAAATTCATTTGACTTTTGACATTAGTTCTTTTTTCTTTTCTTCAACATGTATTTTTTTTTAATGAATTGTTGTACTTGTGGCACTTTCTAAATGTATTAAAGTTACTGAGTGCTAACACTTTATAGAATAGAGGTTGATAACTTATAATTGAGGCATAAAATCAGAGCCCAAATCCAAATTCCCCATCTAGCATCTCATAAAGAAATATCTTTATACAATGAAATAAATGTCATACCATAGAAAAATATACAAACCTTAATTGGAAGGCATATATTTTGAAGGATAAGGAACACCTGGCATCTTAGATTCTCTAACAAGAGCTAGAATTTAGCACAAGGCTAATTATTTTCATATTTTCATAGGAGTGTTAGTCATCACTAGTTAATTAGGTTAGCTGCATTCACTAAGCCAATGCTAATTAATCTTCCAAATAGTACACCTTAATTACTTTGAACAAAATAAATAGCCCAACATGCATTTTAAATTGAAAGACTCTTAAATACTACCGTAAAACTGGGTTTTTCGAAATTGACGTTTTTATAGTTTTTTTTTCACTAAGAATCTCAATGGCTCTATGAGTGCTTGGGTTTTGGAATCGTAGTAAGTGAGTTCAAATCCATGTTCCACTATGTTTTCATTCAGGGTATTATTCTTGAGAATGGTACTAGTTAAAATATTTATCTTAGATGATTATTCTTGGCATTAAATAACTTAGTTGATAAGACAAAAAAGTTGATATGATGTTAGATAAAGAATTCAAATCCACCAATTTAAATGAAGTGATGAATGTTGATGTTGTTTCTTAGGAAATGAAAAAGTTGTAAATTTATGTTTAAGAGAAAGAAACTTTAAATAAAATATACGATTGCTAAATTTCTTTAATTTTTGTTTTCAGAAATATTGTTACATATAAATGTACATTAATGAATAAACAGTCAAGTAATGCGTCTAGAAATGTTCTAATAATGCAAACTAATAAATGAAAGAGTTAATGAGCACAGGAGTAAAATTACTTGTAGAGTTTACTTTCTATCATCCTTTGAAAGCAGAAAATGAAAATTAAGATAAAGTCTTGCTATCCAAGATGGCTCTACTCTAGGTTGGTTGAGGTTGTCAT
Organism: Idiosepius hallami; assembly: GCA_034780655.1. NCBI lineage: Eukaryota > Metazoa > Mollusca > Cephalopoda > Idiosepiidae > Idiosepius > Idiosepius hallami. Next base: position 3,908 of record JAUZSX010289208.1, read on the forward strand.
GTCTTTTGGTGACATCTTGACTTAGCAACAAGTTTCAATTGTCACATTAAATTAGTTCCTTTTATTCTGTTGAATGGAGACATTTCTGCTGGAACAAAATTTATTTGGCCTTTAAAATTTGACTCTTTCTTGGATTATTTTACTTTTGAATTCTACCCCTCTTCCCTTCCTTGCCCACTTCCAGTTCTTTTTTTTGTTTTCATTTCCTTGTAAGGCATGTCGCTTGATGTTAATCTTCAGCTTTATGTCTGACTTGTTGATTCTTTCTGAAATTGAAAGACAACTCAGAGTTGTCTTTAATCAGAGAAAATAACAAACAATATACAGATAAATAATGAATACCATTCAAATAATTAAACACCTGATTATTATAATGATTATTCTTGGGTATTCTGAGACAAAACCTAGCTAAGAACAGTCCTATACAAATGAAGTACATCTGTTTAAATTTAAATTGTTCATCTCAATTTTATGAGCTATAATTGTACATTTAACTGATTTTTCTATCATAAATTGGCTGATAGAAGAATCAGTGAAAAAAAAAATACTTGATAGAGTTTTATGATAGAAATTTAATGGTGTCTGTTTTATTTCTTAACTTTTAGATAAGGAAGTTGATAATGTCTGTTTTGTGATTTTACTAATAATTAAATACATTTTATTAAAAAAAGATATAGTCATGTTTTTTAGAGTAGTTTTTTTTTCTTGACTTGCCTCAATAACTAGAAAGTGTACCCAGCATTGCCCAGGTGCTGGTTAAATTGGTCAGTTTCTATTGCCTAATTAATTAAATCATAATTCAAAAGGCTTAAGAAACCTCAAACAGAAGACAGTTTCTATATGAATATTTTAGATAGAAATAATCAAGTTTTTGTTTATGTTCATTAAATCTTTAAAAATCAAATTAATAAGTTTATTCATAATTAAGTTTAATTTAATAATAATAAGTTTATTGAATAAGTTTAATCTAATAATAATTTTAATCAATAACAAGAGCTGGCTGGTTATAAGAGCTGATTACATAAATTGAATGCACCATATTCACACTCTGACAACAAATATAATATTCAGTGGAAAAGGTCAACATTTTTACAAAATATATTGTTTATAAAAATATAATGGATTTGGTTGAATTCAGGGGAGTTAATAGATTTTAATGAAAGTTGTTTCTTTTATGAAAAAGTTCTTATAAGAATTTAAAGGAAAGGGATCCAAATTCTTTTCTTTAGATAAACCTTTTGTCAATGCTTTTTATGAGTTGGAGACAAATCTTGGATTCTTAGGATGTGAGATAAAACCTTTTCAGGAACATGTTGGACCTAATTATGAAATTTATAGGGAGAAATAATTTGGCTCTTTTGAATGAAAAATCACAAACTCTCAACTTTTGGGCTCTGAATCACTTTGTTTTAATGGATTAGACTATGCAGAGAGTGATAAAAAGAAAGATATTTATTAATCCTTTGGATCCTGAACCAATATTTCGACCCTGGCAAACCTAAGGCAAAAGAAGATGTATAAACATAATATACTTAATGTTTTGGCCCTAATAGAACAGCTTGAATCAAATAGTTGAACATTTTCAAAGAGTTAAAAAAAAAATGACCAGACAGTTGATATGCTGTTAAATGAAACCAACCAATTAATGAAATATTGTTGATTTGTTCAGTGGTTTAAAAATTTTTTTACATTGTTCATCTCTCTCTCTCTCTCTTTCTCTCTCTCTCTCTTTCTCTCTCTCCCCTCTCTCTTTCTCTCTCTTTCTCTCTCTTTCTCTCTCTCCCCCTCTCTCTATTTGAATGACTTTTATATCAACATCCTAAATATCAGATACAGAAAGAGGTTTTAGATTTAAAAAACCAAAAACAACAAAAACATGTCCTCCTTTTTAAATAGGAATCTAAAATTATTTGACCCATTTCAATATCTTGAATTCCATTGCTTCCAGTTTGGGTCTTAAATTCTTCAATTTTGGTGAAGAGGAAAAGCATTCATTTTCATTCAAAACTTAGGATTGAGATTCAATTGGAGGCTAAGAAATTTCTTAACAATAAAAGAAATGGAGAAATAAAAAACAAAAAAAGCTTTTCAAGTTTCTTAACATAAAATGGAAAGTAGGATTGTTTTTGAAATTTATTAATGTTCTAAGAATTAAAAACTTAAAAAATGTTTTTAAATTAAAAATAAAATAATTTTGCTTTTAGCTGGATCTAAACTAATCAACTATTAATTTCCTGGAGATTGTGTTGTGTTGAACTGTTGCACATATTTACTGAATGAATAATTAACTTAATAACCTTTAAACAACAACAATATTTATATATATCTATTGGCAGCAAGGGTGAGCATAGGTAAAAGCTTTGACTCTGTAATCATTTTAAACAAGTTCAAATCCCGTTAAAAACCATAGTGTTTACTTTCAGCTGTCTCAGGCATTTGGGACTTGTTAACTAGGTAGGGTAACTCATCTAGGTGAAAGGCAACATTACAAAAAGCCTAGGGATATAATGAGCACGTAAAGAAATGCCCTTGTGCCTAACTTGAGTTGGTGTTCTACCAAGTAAATATAAGCAACAACAATATTTCCAGTTTAAGTATAAAAAAAATTTTATTAAAAAATCTTTTAAAATTGACTGAAAAATGAATTTTGTATTTTTTGTTAAAGAAATGGAAATAAATTATTAATTCAAAAATATTTTTTCATCCTTAAAAAAAGAATTTTTAAAAGTTTGAAGTTTAGAAAAGTTAATAATTTTTATGTTTTCCTTTTGAATTTTAAAATATTTTATTCAAGAAAAAAAAAAACATTTTTTTAAATATGTTATGCAATTCTAACCACCCAGTATTGGACTCTTTTGTATGCATTAAATACAAATAGTGGAACTCTCAAGGAAGTAACGGATGTTTAGCAGCAGATGACGATAAGTTAAATAATCAATAGATACCTGATTTCAGTTTCTATCTGGCAGTCTCTCTCTCTCTCTCTCTTTCTCTCTCTCTTTCTCTCTCTCTCATACTGACTTATTCTAGAATGGGCACTTCATTTTTAGAAAATATAATATCTAATAAGTCCTTTATTTTACTTCAAACAATTTAGCCCGAGTTTAAATTTTAAAACATTTTGAAAATTGTCATATTTGAATTTCTATTTTAATTTTTTTAATTCACACATATTTTCTTTTAATGATTTTTATTTCAATTTTATTCTAAGAAAAAAAAAATCTTAGTTTACTGAATTAATTTTCAAAATGTAAACAAAACTTTGATTATAAGAAAAAAGTGCTAATTTGACAATGGATCATCTTCTTATTAAATTGGTCAAGTTAAATCCTAGAAAACCTTTTATTTAAATATATTCCCAGTTGAGTCATTATTAAATTATCTTTCTGCTTTAGATATTGAAAAAGATTCAAATTTTCAGCTTTTGTTTCTTTCATAAAATAATTGCACAGCCTTAGAATTGTTTATATTTACTTGTTTAAGCAATAACCCAAGTTAGGCCATTTTTTTATGTGCTCATTAGATTCTTGGCCGTTTTTTAATCTCTCCTGAGTTAACAAGCCTTATCTGCCTGAGACCGCTGAAACTAAAGGTAATGGTTTTCACCAGGATTTGAACTCATGTATAATGATTCCAGAGTCCAAGCTTTTACCCATGCTTTTACCCATGCTCCACCCTAGAACTGAAGAATTGAAGAAAATCTAATTAGATTTTCAGTATTCTTCAAGGTTAAATGAATACATTTGTACCAGAAATATAGTGACTAGAATATATTTAATTTGTTAAACACTCACCCTGGTGAGGAAAAAGACCAGTTTTACATGCTCATTGGGACAAAGAATGTTTCAAATTTTAATTAGATTTATAATTTGTTTTTTATTTAGAAATTATGTGTCATTTTGAAATAACAGTTTTGAAAAATGTAAATTTAATGACAGAATTGAATTATTATTTTTTTTTTTTTTTTTTTGGTGTGTGTTTTTATTTGCAAACCTAAAAGTTTTTTTTATTCTTCAATTTTCATTGATTGAAACAAACAGAATTGGCAAATGAATTGTAAATGCTTTCCAGTTGCTATTGGCTATTTCGATTGAAATGACTGATAATTTGGGATTGAGACAAAACAAAAACATTGTTTGAACTTGATCTTAAAGAAAGAGAATGGGCATTGCTAGCATCTACATATACAGTTATTTCCAAAGGTTTTAGTTTTAATGACATATCAACCTTTTTGGTTATTTAAAATTGAGAATTATTCTTGATAAATGTTTTTCTTTTGGCAACACTTGGTTTCGAGTTATATTAGTTGCCTTATTTAACCCATAGCTGGGGGGAATACAGAAATAAAATCTTTTCGCAAGAGTAGTAGGCTGTATGTGAACATAACTGAAAGGCTGGTATTTAAACTAATTTTCAATTCTTTCGAGAACCTTCTGTTAACTTATAAATCCGATGCCCTTTAGAAGTTAACCTAAGATCATCAAAAGCGTTATGTAGTGCATGAAATAAGTGAAAATCAGAAGGAATAAGATCAGCAGAATATGGAAGATGGAACAATATTTGCTAATCAAGCTTAAAGATTGTTGCTCAGTCAAGTATGAAAGAAAATGATCCTGACATCTCTTCAATTTGCATAACATGGTTGTATAGGGCATGTTGAAGTTTTCTGCAAGTTCAATGGCTGGGATTTTCTTGTGACAACAATTTTTAAGGCTTTTGAATCCAGCTTTCTTTTGGACAGTCCTCTTTTGGTTCCTCTTTTAACCTGAAATCTTCTTTCTACAGAATCTTTTCTTTACTGCATCATTCCCAGAAACATTTGGAATGGGTTTTGTTGGTCTGCCTGAAATTCATAGACTAGAACATTTCTAATGTGCTCTTTGATGGAACAAAAAAAGTTCTAAATTCCTACCTGCGATATCCTAAGAGGAGAACCAAGTTGATAAATGCTATTTCTTTGGTTTCTCTTTAGAATCAGTCATTTTTTTTTGCTCCAAAACTCATCTGCTAAGTCACGTCTTTTTATGTGTTTTCAGGACAAACATTAATGAATTAAGCCTTGCAATATTCATAGTGTTTTTATTTATATATTTTGTTTAGTGCCAGCTTCTTTCTTGAAAATCAAATCTAACAGCCAATTCCTAACTTGACAGAACTGATTATTCAACCTTCAAGTAAATTTATTACTAATTATTATAACATATGAAAATTTTAATTCCAAACTCATTTGTATATTCTCATTACTTGCTTCTTAATCTTAATCTTGGGTAGTAAAGGTGGAGTAATAGTAAAACCATGGACTCTGGAATTTCAAATCCTAGTTAAAACCATTGCATATTTTCCTTTTTAACAAGGAAGCAAAGAAAACACTTCTAATCCAATCATAAAGCTCAATAGAAAAAAAAATGACAAAACCAAATTGTAAACCAGTGAATCATATTTTCATAGAATAATATTAGTTTTTTTCAATCTTTGTTGAATACATTTTATATTTTACAACCTATTTGTAGAAATAGTTTACTTAAAGTGCAATAACTAAATAATGATAATAATAATAATAAAGTATTTAACATATTTGTGAAAAGAGTGGGATAACAGGTGGTTGGTGCAGTCTTGAATTTTTAAATTGACTAACAGGAAAAAGGAAATGGCTGACAATCTGAAAAGTGTTACTGGGTTACGGTTATGACTTTCTTTTATGAAATTCAAACTTTTGGGTCAGATAAAAATATAGAATGACTAATAAATTTCAGGCTTTTTTTTCTTTCTTTTCTTTTTCTTTTTTTAATTAAAGGATGGTTTATTATTCAAAGCAAATGATGATTCTGTTCATGAGTCAAGGGATTTTAGTTAAGAGATTAATCAGCTTTAAACAAATCCTTCAAGGTGTTATTTTTAAATAGGGTTAAGCAAGTTTTGACCCATAACATTTGATTAAGTTATCACCAAGAATTCACCTTTATAGAAAATAATACTTGGAATCTGTTCCCTTTCTGCCAAGGTGGGGAAAGGGGCATATTTTATAAATATATGCTTCAAAATCTCTATGATTGGAAAAAATTCAGATTTTTATTAGAATAAGCAAAACAAATGATTATTTTGCTCATAAAAATGCTGTATGTAAAATTTTTATCAATTTGTCTGAAATTGTAATTGAAATTAAAAAAATGTAGAGAAATTCTCTAAAATCTAAAGGATTTTTAATTGTATCAAGTTTTATGCTTTGAAATAACATTGGTTCATTCCTAAACCAGTATTGAAAGTTTTGTTTGGCTTCTCATCTTTTCAATTGATTGCTAGCTGCTTTTTCATCCCATTCAGTTGAAGCTGAATTGGCACTTGGCCATTATAAAAATAGTCGACAAAGTTTATATGATAGCCTTAGAAACATTCAAGCAGATTTGTTAGCGGCAATAACTTTAATAGTGTAAATAGTTATTTAGTTAAAGGTAGCTTAAATTTGGTACAGTGCCACCGGTTATTATAGAGACTTTCAATATGGATAAAAGTCAAATTTTCTTTACACATTGTATCCCAATACAGTGTAGATTAATAGTATTAATAAGTGTTAATTTTATTTAATCTATTTGGTTAAACTGTTGTCATCTAACTTTTTGTTGGTGGTATTGTTGAATTGTATTCTTTGTAATTACTGTCTTGATGCTGGATTGAAACCCTCTTTTTCAAATACTGCACAATCTTTTATACTAAATTAATTTCTAATGTTTTTTTATACTAAATTAATTTTTAATGCATTTTTAATATTAAATTAATTTTTAATGGTATTTTATACTGAATTAATTTCTAATGCTTTTTAATATTAAATTAATTCTAATACTTTTTAATATTAAATTAATTTTTAATCCTAATGCTTTTTTATACTAAATTAATTTCTTATGCTTTTTTAATATTAAATTAATTTTTAATGCTTTTTTTATACTAAATTAATTTCTTATGCTTTTTTAATATTAAATTAATTTTTAATGCTTTTTTATACTAAATTAATTTCTAATGCTGTTTAATATTCAATTAATTTTTAATGATCTTTTATACTAAATTAATTTCTAATGCTGTTTAATATTCAATTAATTTTTAATCCTTTTTTATACTAAATTAATTACTAATGCTTTTTTATATTAAATTAAGATTCTAATGCTTGTTTACATTGAATTCATTTCTTTATTAGAAGATCATTTAGTTTTGATGAAAATATTGGCATACCTAAATTGTAATTGTAAAAGTTCCTCTGACTTCAGTTTTCTCTCTTATCTTAAATTGTTATGTGGAAGTTGCAATCCAAGTCAATCAGTCCTTGATGAAGCTATTGATCCTCTGTCTAATCCTCTTTATCACGGATCCCAATCATGCACTCCCCCCCCCCGACTCCTTGAAAAATATAGCATCTTGTTTATTAATTGTTGTGCTAATCTGAATCAAGTGTTTGGCTCATTTAATCAATCAGGCAAAAAAAAAAAGGCTTTAAAACATGAAATATGCATCTACAATGTGGATTCAACAATTTCATGGAAACTTTATTCCAATTAAATATTTCCATTGAAAACAAGCCAAGAATAACACCCTTTATTTTCTCTGTCTTAAAAACCAACCATTTTAGATCTTATGGGTTTGCTGTTTTCTTCACCTTACCAACCTTTATAGAAGAAATTCAAGAAAGTCAACTTAGAAAATTCCAACTTCAAATCAAATATTGGCAATTATAATTTCTTTTTGTTTTGTTTTTATTCAATCAAGATAATTGAAAAATACTATCTTTTTTCCTTTTTGAATAGTTTTCATTTTTTTTAGTTATATTTATATTACAATAACAATTTCATATTCAATTCTTTATATAAAATATCAAAATGATTATTTTGTTATAAGAATTGAATTTATAACTTTCTGTGATAGATTTTTTTTAAAAATGATTTTTATCTCATTAGGCAAACACAGACACACAGTGTAAAATCTAAGGCCAGATTAAAATGTTAAATTTTGTATGAAAGATTTTCTTTGATCATTATTTCTTTTTTCTTGCTGGATATTAGTGATTATTTTCTTATACACACAGATAGACGGACGGACGGACGGACAGACAGACAGACACACACACACACACACACACACTTCCAAAATATGCTTTGTGGACGTGTGTTGTGATGGCAAACATTAGTAAAATTATATCAAAGACTTGCTTTAAAAATGACCCTAAATGTAAACATTAACCTTGTTTTCTGTGTGATTCATTCTTCATTTAAAAGCTCTGCAAACAATACTTATAAACAAAGCAATGAATTTGAAAAAACTCCTTTAACAACCTTATTATTTCTATAAAACATACTTTTGAATTATTTGTTGGCTACAAATGGTCATTTCAAAAAAGGCTTGGATAACCTTTTTTTTTTAACATTTTGTTTTAATGGGACTTATTGAGGTGCTATGAAGCTATTGTATTAAAAATATCCAAGTCCCATCTGATTGTATGTTTCTCTTTGCTGACTACTACTCTCTGTGATTCTAGTAATCCTTGTAAATCTCTACCTAGAAACAAATTTGCAAAGCCACTTTTGGCAATGGTTATGCTCATCTAACAAGGTGATAGCCAAGAATTTCTGCTAAATTAGAACCTAAACTCAGGCTGGTCCTGTTAAGTATATCAGAATTATACAAGTTATAACTGGTCTTAAGAGTCACCTTAAAAAAAAAACCAGCCTTCCTAGAGTGGAAGTACTCTTGTTGTATGTATCTATAATAGTTTTATCCATCCCCCTCCCCCCAAAAAAACCCAGACCTGTCAACAAGTGAATAAATTCTTCTGCCTAGTCAAATGCCATTTGTTTAACGTCAATATAATGAGAATATTTATTACTAGTTGATGAGTTGTTGTTTTTTTACTTAATTGCTGTCTATTGAGTCTGATGATCTTGTTTTCAGATTGTTTGTGTCTGTTTACATGGGTATTGCCAAATAAAAAGTTCCATTTGGTGATGATGATGATGATGATGATGATGATGATGATGATGATGTCTATAAAGCTGACTAGTTCCATTTAACCTATCTCTTCAGATGGTCTTGCCTGCTCATCTCATTATCTTTTTTTTTTTTTTTTTTAATTATTTGCAAAACATAATCTGTAGAGGAAACTGACAAGGTTTATTTAGGATGTCCCATTAGTCTGCTAATTATTTATCTGCTCTTCCTCTTCTCATTAGTTTCTTTCAAATTTCAAGGCATTTTAATATCATTGATTCATTTTTCAATGACAATAAAACTACACTAGCAGATTCAGTATTTACTTTAGTAAAAATGGTCTAATTGAATTGTAGAAGATGATTATAAGGTTTATGAAATATTATTATAATAATAAAAAAAAATCTTGAAGAAATGCTTTCTGTAAATGTCTACAAACAGATAGGAAAAATGTTCAAATTTTCTTCTTGTGTGTGTACTTATGTGTATTATATTTACTTGGTGAGCACCAACCCAAGTTTGGCACAAAACCATTTTTACGTGCTCTTACCCGGGCTTTTTACATTCAGTGTTATTCTTCACCTAGATGAGCTGCTCTCCCGAGTTAAAGAGCCCCATCTGCCCGAGGCAACTAAAGGCAAATGTAATGGTTTTGACTGGGATTTGAACTCACGTAATACGTTCTTAGAGCCCAAGATTTTACCAATGCTCCACCGTCGCTGCTCATCAAGTGATATATATATAGTTTTATAAAAATCAAATCATCATGTGTGTATGAGACCCTACATCATGTACCTCTTTAGAAAATAAAACCACAATTGTTAAAAATAAATGTTTATTTATAGAACACTTCAGAAAAAGAAACTACAATAGTCATTTAAAAAAAAAGATTACGACCACTAAAATCCGGACACGAACGGTATTGAAGTAAAACTCAGTGAGTAACTTTATAGAAAAAAAAAAGAAAATAACTGATATCTATATACTTATAAAAATCAAATTGTCATGTTTGTATGAATCACTACATCCTGTAGCTCTTCAGAAAATAGTACTAAAATAGTAAAAAAAAAAATCTTGTTTATTCATAGAGTGCTTCAGAAAAGAAACTACAATAGTCGTAAAAAAGATTCAGACCACTAAAATTTGCATATGTACAGCATTGCCTTTCTATATAATCAACCTCTTTAACTACCTAAGAGAAAGCTTTAGAAATAAATTTAGTTTAAAGCATTAGAAATGGATTTAGTAGAAAGAATTATTAGGAATGAATTTAGTATGAGAAAGCATTAGGAATGAATTTAGCATATGAAAGCTTTAGAAATAAATTTAGCATATGAAAGCATTAGAAATTAATTTAGTTGAAAAAAGCATTAGAAATGGATTTAGTAAAAAGAAGTATTAGAAATTAATTTAGTATGAAAAAACATTAGGAATGAATTTAATATAAGAAAGCATTAGAAATGAATTTAGCATATGAAAGCTTTAGAAATAAATTTAGCATATGAAAGCATTAGAAATTAATTTAGTTGAAAAAAG